>JAJMOA010000028.1:0-29464 GCA_030449045.1 Isabelozyma pseudorhagii
AGTGACACCGCTAGTATCAAAAGTGACACCGCTAGTATCAAAAGTGACACCGCTAGTATCAAAAGTGACACCGCTAGTATCAAAAGTGACACCGCTAGTATCAAAAGTGACACCGCTAGTATCAAAAGTGACACCGCTAGTATCAAAAGTGACACCGCTAGTATCAAAAGTGACACCGCTAGTATCAAAAGTGACACCGCTAGTATCAAAAGTGAAAAGGCATCAAATGTGGTGTCAGACAGTAAAGCTGCCGCTACTGAAGCTGAAACAAAGCCGTCCGAGGTCATCAAATCCTCGGTCGATAGCCCTGTTTCAACCCCCGTCTCAACCTCTACCACATCTGTTGAACCCTCAACGATATCTTCTGAGTCCTCGATATCCTCTTCCAAGGCCAAACTCAAAAAGACTATCACCAAACGTTACAAGACCATCACCAGAACAATTAAGAAGTCAAAAGCCACTCCCATAGTTCACGATGAGTTGTAATCAATGTATATAATTTACGTACTGTCTGTTTCCTAGTTGTATTGGTTCATAAATATCCGCTCCTGTGTGGCTATCGTGTACGTAGACAATTCTAAGATCCTAGCACCGAACAATTCGGCTGTTAAGTATGAGCCTCTCGTTGGCAAACAAAATCTCTTATCGCAGACTTAAATATTGGCAGCATTTTTTTCTCTGCACCTGAATGATTTTGTCGCGATCACGTCTTCCTTCTTCTTTCTCTTCTTGCTCTTACTCTTCTTCTTCTTCTTAGTGATAACTCGGACACAGCATGAATCCGTTCACTAGGAATCTTGAGAACGTGACGGATCCATCTGATTGGAAGTCCACTAAGATCCCCGACTTCTCTCAGTTTGACACTCTCCAAAGATGCTTTATTTGTAAGGAATTCTTACGCGCTCCGGTAATCACTGGTTGCAATCATACATTCTGCTCTCATTGCATTCGTGAGTACTTGGTGGCGAATAGCAAGTGTCCATTGTGTCAGTCAGAACAATTCGAAAGTAATTTAAAGAGAAACATTCTATTGGAGGAGCTCGTGTCGTGCTACAGCTTCTTCCGTCCATTGCTCCTAGATCACTTACAAGAAGATGTTCCTACAGAAAAGTCAGTTGAAACTACCCCTGAAATAATCGAAATTCTGTCAGATTCCGAATCAAAACTCCTAAGCTCGGCTTCGTCAAAGGAAACCACCCCAAGAAGTATGGAAACTAATCAAGAACCTAGTCCAAGAAAGATGAAAATCACACCACCCCCCGATGACCTGGAACCTACCCCAAAGAAGATGAAGATTAGCCCAAATGGTAATGAACCTCCAAATTCCCAACTCACAGTCACTTGTCCCGTATGTTCCAAGCAAATGACAGCCGAACACCTCCAATCCCAGCATTTAGATGAGTGTCTACTGATTAAACCCTCGTCTCCTCGTATAACTTCTTCCCAAATACCAAAAAAGAAATCAGCATCGATTTCCCTGTTCTTCCAACCTCGCAAACCTGTAAATAAGCCCAAAATGAACCATGAACAATTTTATTTCAATGATGTGAAGAACCATAAGCACGAGGAAGTAAAGCGACTTCCCAAAATTGATTTCAATTCCCTAACCACTCCGAAACTCAAGGAGAAGATGTCGGCGTTGAAACTCCCAGTTCAAGGTACCAGACATCAGTTGGAACTTCGATATAATCAGTACTACATTTTATTCAATTCTAATCTAGATAGTAACCATCCGGTACCAGAAAAGATTCTCAAACAAAGGCTTAATCAATGGGAATTATCTCATCTGGCATTCACTCCTTCAGCCTCCTCTTCCCTTTTCTCCATTGGCAGTAGTCTTAGCAATAAGTCTTTGACCGATAAAGACTTCCTGGTAAAGTTGTGGATGGATACTTACAGACAGGAGTTCAAAGAGCTTGTTAAACAAGCAAAAAACTCAATCAAACAACCTGCAGAGTCAAAAGCTGCGGCCGAAAATGTGGTGGCTGCAACTGGGCCCGCTCCTACGAATAAGCAGTAGATCCCACCGCTTCTGCCGGCCTGCAACATCTGCAACTGGGCCCACTCCTGCTCCCTCTGATATCAAGGAGTATTCACCACTTCTGCGGGCCTGAAACAACTACAACCGATCATATGACCGACGAATTACACTACGGACCCTGCGTCCGACTCTTCTAGCCTTATCTATAGTTACTAATCTATTTAATAAACTTTTGAAGCCTCCAGTTGTTCCTCTGCACTACCCTTCTGCCGGATCTATGCAAACAAGGTGAAAGGAGCAAAAGCACCATCGAAAAGCAATCAAACTTGCAGTGAAGATTGTTAGCAGCTTCGTATTGTAGTTATTGTCCCCACAACCGAGCTATATTGTCAAAATCATGCTTTTTCCTGGGCTTCATTCTCTCTACACGTTGTTTTCAAGGCTGCGCAAGTTCTCCTGCATTCATTATACTAATCAGGCAACCTTTTCCCGAATGAAGTTTTTCCGGAGTAAAGCTGAAAAATCGCGCGCATGAGAGCTAAGTTCTTTTATATACTTCCGTTTTTTTCTTATATTACGATTTTCTTGATTCACAGAAGTAAATGAGTTTCCATATATAATATTCCTACTTTTCCCGGTAAAGCTATATTCAGCATATAACCTTTCTTCAATATGATCGACGAATCGAATTATCTAACCACCTATGAAGCGGCCCTAGCTGTGGTGGCTACCGGAATGAAGAAAGCACGTCTTCCTCTTGACACTCTCGTGATCAACTCTTTCTTGGGAGGCCTTTTATTCGCTACCGGTGGAATGTTGCACGTCATGGTGCAATCAGAGCTTCCAGAAATACATAAATCAGATCCAGGAATTGTCTTCTTGATACAAGGATTGGTTTACCCTATAGGGTTATTCTATGTTGTGGTGATGGGGGTCGAGCTATTTAACTCTAATATACTATATTTCACCGTGGCCTACGCTAGAAGAGCGGTGTCCTTATTGGATGTGACTATTAGTTGGATGATAAGCTATTGGTTTAATTTGGTGGGTAATATCTTTGTCTGCTACATCATCTGCCACTTTTCTCATGTTACATCATCAGAAAACTTCATCAGTGGCTCCATTGCCATTGTCGAGACCAAGGTTTCCTTCACATTTACTCAGACCCTAATTAAAGCCATGGCAGGAAACTTTTTCGTATGCTTGGCCATCTACCTTCAACTCATGGCCAAACCATTGCACGTCAAATTCATGATGATGGTACTTCCAATTTTTTCCTTCGTATCTATGGGATTCACCCATGCCGTGGCCGATATGTTTGTAATGACTATTGGTCTAGTGAATAAAGCGCCAGTGCCTGTTAGAGAAGTGGCCTGGAAAGTTTTCCTCCCGGGAGCCATTGGCAATATCATTGGTGGGTGTTTCTTCTCACTCTTGTTACCTTACTATCTTCATATTGTTGTGGTGGAGAGAGATCAAAGACTACTCAAGCTTCCCAAATATGACGTTCGCGACGAACAACCTGACTTGAACCAGGATTCTAGAGTGGTTAGACAAAGGCCAGAAGAAAAAATTGACTATGAGCTGGAAACCCCTGAAGTACCCGTCGATTTTTCATGTAAAACTTCTTCCTCAAGCCTAGATGTCCAGAGCTATGGTAACCCTCAAGCCCTTGTCGACCCTCATGACCTTTCTAGAGTAACAAGTAGATTCTCACGTGCAACCACCAGAAGTGGAAATGGCCATCAAATAGGCCGGTCTCCGGCTAATGTTTTCCCCGTGTATGGAATGGGACCTCCTTTGGAAAGAGAGCGGTCTATTGCTTCAGGAAGAGGTGACGAAGATAATGACACGGCCTCTATACATACAGCTAAGACGAGCCTTGAACGGGAACCATCAGCAACATTCATCGGAGAACAATTAAAGAGAGCTCTTACACGCATACGAACTGAATCCAACGTTCATGCACAGTCAGATTTGGAGTCGCAAAATAGAGTCCGGAGAACTTCTTCGTCTCGTGTCAACTTTTCTGAGAAATTTAGAAGACCTTCCTACAATCGCCGAGAAAGTAGACGTTCGTCTAATAAATATGATCCTAAGGATTTGGGTCATAGAATGAGCCAGGCCGGCTTATCGAATATCTCGGTTAGAGCTGCTGACGATGTAGCTGGCATTGCTACGTATTCCATGTCCGAAGTTCAACGGGCTTATCATCCAGACAGTCAGTTCCTCCCAGAGTGCCCCTCTCCAACTGGAGACAGGTCCTCCGAAACTATTCCTCCCCCGGAGAATGTTTCAGCCAATGACGAAACCCCAGCTTCCTATCCTGTACATTCAAGTCCCATATAATATCTGCATAAATTTTATACTGCATCCTCTGCATTTCACTTCCTTTTAATTAAAAACCCCTTACCTATGTATTATTTACTTTTCATATTCCTTTAATAGATATATTCTCTTGTTACACTACAGTATCTTGAAATTAGCTAAAGTAGTCTGTCATAAAAAAGTAAAATTCCACGTGACGGGACCTTTTTTTTTTTGACGTAATCTATTTTTACTATGTATGAAAAAGCATGATACATACAGGGGAAACTGACCAAACCCCCAGATTTTCCGTGTGAGATGATTAATATTTACTAAAGTAGTTACTTAATTAAAAACAAGGTTTCTATTTTAAGCCGGAATGTCAAAGCTATGCGTAATGTCAATATGTATTAGCAAATAAGACTGCATAAGCCCACATTTGATGACTTCTTACGTCTCTCGATGCCACTTTCTGCATAATTAAACACTGATGCCGTTCGCAAAAATGCATCAGATAATATTTTTTTCCCTCGATGCCAATTGAGGTAAATTGTTCGTCTAAAAGAAGAGACAAACACTCTCCTTTAAATCCACACAACCACCTTATCCAATCAGATCACACCTTAAGATAGGGTTTCCTATCGAATACCCCAGGGTGTATCTCTATATAGCTATAGAATATACACACTTGTTCAATTGAAAAAAAAAAAAAAAAAAAATAAAAAGAAAAGAAAACTCCACAGCTGCAACTTTCTCACTTTAATGTTACATGCATATATTTTTTGTTTACCACTACGTCATTGATCTTTTAGGTCTATTTTTAACAATTGTGGACTGGTGATTTATACGAAAATCAGTGAATAAATAGGCCGTCCTCTGCCTCCAAATCGATCAATTATTCCCACTTCTCATCATCAATCAATACTGATTACTCTCAAATAAACATCTCAAAACAAAAATGCAATTATCCGCCACCTTCTCATTCTTGACTTTAGTTTCAATCGCTACCGCTGCTAAGTCATTCGGTCTTCTTACCATCAGGTCTGGAACTGACTTACAGTACAACGCTGTTTCTCCTAAAGATGACTACTTTGTTGCCTCTGCTTCTGGTGATTCCCCAACCTTCATCTTAAACGATGATGGTTCTTTAGTTGATTCTGATACCAAGAAGTACATTACTATTAATGACAAGAAGTTATTTGTTCCAACTGATAAAGCTGATAAACAATTCAGCATCTCTGAGGGTACCAACTTAGCTTACAAAGGTAGTACTTCCTTCTTCGTTGCCTCCGACAAGAAAATCAATGTCGGCGACGGTTCTGGTGTTGTCTTATACCTTGCAGGTCAAAAGGATGTTTCAAATCTCTACCCAGGTACTTCTACTTCCTCTACTAAATCCGCTGCTCCAAAGACCACCACCAAAGCTGCTACCACTACTAAGGTAGCCACTACTTTAACCACCGCTACCGCTAAACCAACTGAAGCTCCAGCTGCAAAAGGTGAAACCAAGTTCGGTGTCGTTGCCATTGCTTCCGGTACTAAATTCCAATACGCTGAAATCAAGAAAGTTGACTCTCACCCTCACGTCTTCTCTGTTGCTGGTAACGAAGGTAAAGATGTTGAATTTACCTTGAAATCTGATGGTACTTTAGTGGACCAAGATGGAAGAGGTGTCAACCTCGACTCTAACACCGGTGAATTGGGTAGTGTTGCTCCATTCGGTCGTGAAGCTCCAACCAAGGGTTTCTCCATTGTTGACGGTCACTTAGCCCATGACGGTAACCAAAACTGGTACGTTGTCCCAAGTGGTGTTGACAAGTACTCTTTGTCGAACAAAGACTCCACCGGTGCTACTGCTATTGTTTTGCGTGTCGAAAGTAACTAAACTTATTTAGTTTAGTTTATCCATAAGCATTGAGTCAGTTCTTTCACTGCATTTATTCTTTTCTCCCGTCCTTTTTTTTTGCTTTTCTTTCGTCTTACTATAACTTATAGTAGGTATTGATTTCACACCCTTAATTTTCATTTTATGTCTTACGACTCCAAAAACTCTTGCATGGTATGATTGTTGCTTTGCAGCTATTTCATTCCTTATGATCTTTTTATACCTCATGTTTTGCACAATAAAAAATGTTTTCTATTACCATGTAGCTAGTAGGAGTTCAAGAAAGCAACCCCACAAACACTAGTCAATAAATTGCCTGCTTGTAGTACATTCGAAAGTTTAGTATTCGGTATTTCTTTCGCAGGAAACGGCGTAATGTGAAAAGATGGGGCAAATTTTTAATGGCTGCAAAATACACGCAGGGATTTTAGAAAAATTGAAAAAAGTATATATAAACGACAAACTTCTTCCATCGCAGCAAATCGGTTCAATATGCGTCAGATAAGTGCTCGCATGAGCGTCAGTGGCTTATTTGCATCAATGATTCTAAGCTCGCTTTGCGCAAACTTAAGAATAAGCCACCAATTCTCTCTACAATATGTTCGTATCTTGTAAATTATCAAACAAAGTCTTGCCGTAACCGGTTTTACGTCTTTTTCTAGCTTTACATAGTCTAATCGTCATCTTACAGCAACGCAATCTCTCTTGTTGGTTTAACAAGCGCCCCCATCTTGCACCAGTGCCTGGGGATAGAAGTTTTCTCTAGTTTTTACAGTAGTTGCTCAAAAGAAGTAGTTTCACGTGACAGGACAGGAATACATCCAAATTACTCATTTTTTACTATAATTGACAAAATAAGATACATCAAGGAATGCTGACTCAGTATGTTAACACCTCAAATTAACGTGTTACAATTGTTCATTTAGGTAATGCAAAAAAAAAGAAGTGGTCCCTAGCAGGATCGAACTGCTGACCTTGGCGTTATTAGCACCACGCCCTAACCAACTAGGCCAAGGGACCTGGGTCTCTTGCTTTTCGGTGCGAGAGAGACCCTATCCTGCACACAATTTTCTTGTCGCTAACAAATGAAAAATGACTTCCGGGTGAGTAAGTTTTTAAAAATCTAGTCTCCAGCCCGGCATGAGAGACCCCTAACACTACATAAGGTGCGTTTATTTTACATTTTTTTGCTTCAAATAAACGACTGATCCAAAATAACAAATCCGTACATCCGAAAGAACCCAATTCAGTTCGGAATGTCCTCTACTATTATTTTTACGTAGCTTGGATATGTTTCGGTTAGCTGGGACTCTAAATAATGAGTGCTTTCTCCGGTAAAACATGGGATTAGAAATAAAGAGCGGTTTTTAGAACTATACTTGATGCTGACCTCTTGTAGGGAACCAACTTTCACTGTTTTAAGAGGATTATGTTTTACCCAGATTCAGCAAGGTACAAACTATGTGTTTGCAACTACTCTTGTTCTACTCTCAGTCTGTCTTTTATCGTGCAATTCTTCAGATGATATTGCATGAAGAATGATCACGGAATGATCACGATTTTCCATTTCCTCATATTCATAAATTCAAGTAATAATTAGAGCATCTTTCCAATCTATAATCTCCAATGAAACTACTTTCCGTCGAAATATAAAAGAAATAGTAGTATTTTCGAAAAGTTAAAAAAAAATTAATATTTTCGTAAACTTGCTAATGATCTCCGAAAATATGTCAATATTTATTTTTTACGCGCTCCAAAAACAAAATTTGTTAATTTTGCAACAATTCTACAAAATTCTAATTTTTTAATGCAAATTCTATTTTATTACTTCAATACAAGATTGCTTGTTATATATATATAGATTTTTAATTCTTAGGATCATCATTAGAGAAGAAGTCACTACTTGGACTAGATTGTTTAGCAGTGGGGTTGAAGGACATTACCGTATCCAAGCGGGTAGCATTCATACTAGGAGATGATGATTGTTGACTGAAGATATCGGTATTGACGAGATTTTTGACCTCATCATCGAGATGTGATATATTTGCACTCAATAATGGGGATGAGGGCATATTGATGTTTTTGGCTGGAGACGAAGATGATTTGAATGTCCTCATTTGAGGTAAATTATCAGGAAATTTGGGGGTGTTATCCCGAGGGGTTTGTTCTCCGAATAAGCTTGACCAGTTGGAGTTGCCTGGAGTATCATCTTTGAAAGATTTCAAAATCATCTGGTCAAACTCATTTTCATCCGATGGTGGCCAATTTTCTTTGTCATCGCTAGGATCTTCGAGATCGATATTTTCGTTATCATCTTCATAAAGATTAATCACTCTGGTATTTGATTTTGTTGCAATCATTGGTGGAGTAATACCCTGCTGCAAGGGATCTTGAGGCAATGGATCGATGTCAGTGAGTGGTCCACCATATGAATTTAATTGGTTCATGAAATCATTTAAGTCATTAAGATTAGATCTATTATTGACGTTTGTGCTAGGAACTGGGTGATTGTTGTTATTCTGTATCACTTGGTTGATGGCTGAAGGTGTGTGAGATGGCGTTAAGAACTTGCCCGTAACATTAACAGGAGGAGAGGATGAATTAGTGATCTTTTTCAAAGGAAACTCTTTTTTGGTATCACGTTTGTATTTCTGTTGCTGTAAATACTTCTTAACGACACCTTCAGGTCTCATGAACCCTTTATTCCTTAAGAAAAGGTAACACGCATTACACAATGGGCCAAACATACCTTCGTAGTTTTTCTTATTGAACTCTTTGGCACGATGAATGGTGAGGTAGCTTGGATGAAATTTGGTTTCGAAGTATCTCCAGGTAATTGATGAGTTCGTAGCACAATTACTGTTGGTACAAACCAACCCATGATCTTTGGGTAATTTCGTATCAGGAATAGTATGGGTTTTTTTACTATCTAAATCTTCAAGGGCTGGCAATGAATGAAATTTGTTATTAGAGGTAGAAATCACCGGAGTGCCTTCTTGTTGATATGGGGAAGATTGGGGGTTTTCCTTATAATCATCGTCATCTTCTTCTTCATCGTCATCAATATCTTGTTCACGAATTTGTTGGTTTTCATTATATTCAGTATCATCAGTATCATCTGACATCACCTCGTTGATTGGTGATGAGATGATGTTATGAGAAATCATAGACCGTGTACGGACGGCTCGTTGAGGCAATCCGTCTACAGGAGTAGAGGTTTGATGCGAGGATGAATTGGAAGGTTGATTTGAATTTGTTCTGGATTTTCTGATTCTCTTAGCAGCAGGATTATCGATTATTTTTGCCTGAAGGAATGGAGCCAGCTTAAACCTATCCTGGACGCTCTTACTATCATATTTAGAAGGAGCATTCAACTTATCGGCATTAATGATGTTGAATACTTGTTGACTATGCGGATGATAAAAGATAGGAAGAGATTTTGTTCTGGTAGCTTTATCAGGATTAGACAAATTTGGCGATGCTGATTTGGTGATTGGCGGTGGTGGAGGCTGTTGATTCTGAACGATGAGATCCGATTTTTGACGTTTGGCGTAGACCAAGCCATCACCATTCGGGCGCTTATTTGATGGTGGTGTTTCCTTTTCTATAGTGTGAAACTTCAATCTAATCTCCAACGTTAGAGATGAGGAGTTGGACTTATCACCAAACAAGTAGCTGGCAGATAAGTTTTGGCAAACTCTACCGGGAATGAGATGGTTCTTGGAGGTGCTTAAAAGATTAGACATGATTCCATTGGCTACAAATGGTTCATCGGGTTGTTCGGTGATATCTTTGTAGTAAACAGCATAATCCTCGATGTTGAGGTTGAAGTTTTCCGGTGAACTCTTCAATATTTGTTGAGTGCAAGTTTTCAAGTCAAATGCCCCGAGGGTGATGTATTCCGATTCCTGGGATTGGAGAGAATTGGATATTTGCATGGGGATTTGAACTATTTTTACCGAGTATTGGTTTTTGGATCGCGAGAGAAACACGGTGGGGTTGTTGTTGAAGGAGTAGAGGACTTTAAGCTGCATTCGTCTGAATGACTCGGACAGTTCAGAATTCATGCTGGGGATGGTTTAGGGTTTGTTATATGGTAGTTGTAAGCGTTGGGGGGGAAGAAGATTCTGTGGTTGGTGTAAAGTTATATGGTTTTGGTACAGTTGCTAGTTCTGTCAGAGAAAGTGTGGTGTGGATTGGACAGTGAGTATGATCAGATGATGTACGCCAGAGACGAACAGTTGGCAGAGCTGACAGTTAAACGTGTAAGTGAATAAAAGATAAAGAGAGGAACTGTAAGAAAACAGCAACGAAAATAACAAAAAGAAGATCTAATATCAAATGAGACGCATACCATAATAATTCGCAGTAAACGACGTGTTGTTGTTGTTTATATTTGCGTAATTAGCGAACGATCAAGAGGATTTTACAACTTGTGCGATTATCCTCACACATTTCATGCCCTAAATCATAAAGAAATTTAGATCTCATTTGTTATTCCTTGCGGTTGGCGTTTTGTAGCATTTCACTGTTGCGCGAGACGCGAGCGAAAAAACATCGGTGCACCGAGAAATGCGCCCGTACACGAATTTGCAGCCAAGAGGGAACACCCAAACACCAAGCACTTAGGCCTATATCATGGAGCCTTGCTTTCGACATTGCTTCCGGCCCAGGGCTAAGCTGAAATCATTAGAACACCATTGAGTTGGTTTCTACCAGACTATAGAATATCAGCGTTCATACAATTCGAGGTATATTCTGAAATATTTTTTTGGTTGATTCGGACTATAAAGGAGATGAAGGCAGAAGTCCTCCACTAACATCCACTATTATTCCCTACTATCCTTCAATGAGGGAGGATTAGAAGGATCCTTGATATTTACAAGTCTATTTACAATTTACTAATCTAATCCCGTGATGGCTTTCACTTGATTGATATTTTCTCTAGCAATAGCGCTAGCTTTTTCCCGGCCAAGCTTGCATACCTCTTCAAGATGACCCACATCCTTCATCAACTGATCATACAAATGCCTTTTTGGTTTGAACTCTTCAATGATCAATTCAGTGACATGATCTTTTAGTTGCTTATGGTTCTTGATCCAGTCAATTTCCTTAACAGTATCTTCAATAGACTTTCTCGTCAACCCAGACACAATGTTGATCAAGTTAGATACCCCGGGTCTATTTTCCGGGTCAAAATAAATGCTCTGAATCGAGTCTGTAGTTGCCCGACGGATTTTCTTACTTATAGAATCTTCATCTTCAGTAACATAAACTGACGCAGTTTGGTCTTTATCCGATTTGGACATCTTTTTCGTTGGGTTTCTTAACGACAAGATCTTCTTCGTAGGGGTTAATAATGTCTTGGGCAAAGGGAAAAAGTCGGTATTATAGGTGCTGTTGAACGTTTGAGCAATATCCCTACATAGTTCAATATGCTGGGATTGGTCCTCTCCCACTGGGACATGAGTAGATCTATAAATCAAGATATCTGCTGCTTGTAAGATTGGATAATTTAACAATCCCGCTTTCGTTTGGCCGAATGATTGTTCGCTCACAGCTCCACCCTCAATCTTAGCCTTCAGCTTCCATTGGGTCATTCTGTTCAACGCCCCCATACTTGTTAAACATGTTAAGATCCACATTAACTCACTATGTTCGGGAACTGCTGACTGATGGAATAGAATGCACCGGTCGGAATCGACTCCACTGGCAATTAAACTAGCAATGGCCTCATACCTTAATACTCTAAGTTGCTGAGGATCGTACGGTAACGTCAAGGAGTGTAAGTCTGCAATCCCATATATGTATTGACTACCTTCAGATGGAGTTTCGGAAATATCTTTCCAGTTGCATATGGCACCAAGGTAGTTCCCAAGATGAATCTTCCCTGTAGGTTGAATTAGGGAGAATATGCGAGAGTTAGGAGGAACGTCGAATTTCCTGCTCAAGCTCACCGAGCTTGACCTACGGATGGAGATTCGAAACATGCTGGTGGGTGCTAGGTAATGAAGTTTTTCTGTCTCGATATCAGGCAATATGACACCCGTACCGCAACCCAGCCAATAAACGGATTTACATTCACGGAGGTACGGATCTACATTCACAAGTACATCCATTCAGCATAAATCACCGACACCTGGCTACTCCTTGTATCAGTGTTGAAAACAGTAGCAATGCCCTTCGAAAGCCGATGCAAAATTCCGTGTCCCAAAGCGTAACTGGTTCACTACTATGATACTAAGTCGTACATTAGATAAGTATATTCTATGCTATATTAACACCTATGGCAGAATCGACTGCACTGTCTCTACGTTTCACGACTATAACTTTGTCTAATTATAGACTCCATGTTCATGCACCTTCTCTAAGACGCCGTCTGTTTTGTCAGTACTTCCTTTTCTTAGGAAAACACTCTCCATCTACTACTCTTAGGAAAACACTCTCCATCTACTACTCTTAGGCACAGCTGTCTCCATTTCCTTCTATAAGGCACAGCTCCTTTCTTTACATTTCTGTTCCTATATCTTCTTTTCCTCCTGCTCGTTCACGAATCCACCTCCAGTGTTATTGATATTGATATTATTTGTTATTAACCTTTTCTCCAACTTCAGTCTCTGTAGTTTTCTCCATCTGTCCAATTGTGAGTACTCATGCACTTTAAATCCAAACACCTTAGGAACATATGTTTCCTTGGAATGAATTGGAATGATTTGCGGGAAGTTTTGAAAGAACATGGCAGGGAACGAAGTACCAAAATAAGCACCATCCACCACTGAGTGTCTTCCCGATTTTGGATTATACAAGTCTTCACACTTGGCACAATACAATTTGACTGATGCTAATCTTGGCTGATCATTCAACCCTATAGGCAATAACGGGTGCAACTGACAATGCACTCGAGGACAATAGCCAAAATCACCATTACGATATTTCTCAAACATCTTATTCAAGCCTCGGGATGTTAAGATGTAACGAGCATGAATCAACCCGTATAATATCCGGGCATTATGCTCCAAAGCGTCTCGATGCTCTTCAGGATGTGATTCGATATCGACGATATCGGTTATTATATCTATTAACATGGGCAATTTACTGACTTCTTGGTGTAATCCAGTAAGATTGAATCGATCACGTATGTAATCATCGTCTATATCGCAAAAGTATTCATTTCCTTTGATACCTAGGAATAGATCTATCCAATACTCGGTGAAATCTGAGCTGGAGTCGGTTACGTATTCTTCTCTGCTCTCCATCTGTCTATCTACTTATATCGGTGTTTCTTGTTCCAGTTTCTTGTTGTATTCTATTAGTTTGGATCCACGGTATTAATTCTCTCGGTCCAGTCCAGTGGTCTCCCTGTTCGTAGTTCGTAATTCAAAGTAATCTCCTTTTTGGCCCTCTTCCATTTTTTCTCAATTCCTTTTTTTCCCTGAGATGTAAAATCTCGTTGTCCTGTACATAGCGCCAGGGACCTAACGAAGAAACTGGCGGCCGCTAAAAGCCAAACCTTTCTCCAATTCACTCTGTTTGAATTTACTGGAAGGTACTAAATGAAATTATACACGTTTCCTACGGTACTTCACGGCGGTGAGATACACTCGGTTGATATCAACAGCTCCAATTCACGCGTGTTAACTGCTGGGAAAGATGGAGTTGCTGTATGGGATTATCCACAACTCAAGAACTGCTTCGAGTCAAAAAATCATGATATAAGTCCGTTGAAGTCGTATAATTATCATGAAGGATTAGTAAGAATTGCCCGCTGGAATCCAATCACTCCCAATCAGTTTGTTTCTTGCGATGATTCTGGCTGTATCTTCCTCAATACTGATGATACCCCCAAGAAACTCTATCCATTCACCTCTGAGGACACGCATTCCACTATCATAACCGACGGAAATTGGAGTTTAGACGGGAAATACTTCGTCTGGAGCACTAGTGACGGAAAAATTCATCTTGTGGATATTAACAAACTCACATACCAGGAATTGTCCTCTTTGGATCACTCCGAAAAGCCATTGACCCAACGGAGCGTGGCTTTTGACCCCACCAACAACTATTTGATCACCTTGAACGACGATACTCTCATCAACTTGTACCAATATCACGAACAGCAGAATGGGTATCAATTCAGACTAATACATAAGATATCCAAGCTCCTCAACAAAACTCCCATTAACGTCAAATATAAACGAATTTCCTGGTCTCCTGATGGGGAGTTCATTTCGATACCAACCGCAAGTAAAAACCTGACCTCACTAATCTCCCTCCTATCCCGGTCCCAGGACTGGACCAACAAGATTAGTCTTGTGGGCCATGACTTAAACTGTGAGGTAGTAAGGTTCAATCCAAAAGTGTACACTACCGACAAGTCAGATACGGTGGAGCCCCTGAATGCATTTCACATAATTGCTACCTCAGGCTCAGATAAGACCTTGGTGGTGTGGAATACATCCAAAGACTCTCCCCTTTTCATCATAAAAGACATCAGTTCGAAGCCTGTAGTAGATTTGGCCTGGGACAAGACAGGAAGAACGTTGTTATTCGCTAGTTTGGATGGCCACTTGACTTTAGTCGAGTTTGAAGAGTCGGAACTTGGTAATCAGGTCAGCGATCAAATGTTCCTGCAATTGTTCAATTTCAAAGATAAGTTTGTGAAACCATTCAACTTTAAGTACGACGATGGATCCAATAAAAAATCTTCCAGTAGTGCAATTGAATTATTAGACCAAAAAGATGCCATAAAGATCTTCAAAGAAGGTGAAGTGAAGGTAGAAGCAACTCAACCTACTGGAGTTGAAAAGCCAGCAGGAAAGCATCAAGGGGTGATAGTACCAGAAGTATTGGAATCTTCCAAATCAGAAGAGTCTCATGATATTCTCCAAACCATGGTAACTCGAAGTAAAAGGGCCAAAGCCCCACCAAAAACAGCTGTTGCCACTAAACCAGTGAGCTATGATACTCAAAAAATTACCTCTAAAGATGGTAAGAAGCGTATTCAGCCGATGCTAATATCAAAAACGAATAAAGATGCAGCTCCTCTGCTTCAATCGTCACCAGCAACCACCAGTGGTGCCTCCAAGACGTTGATGGAATTCGATAAGCCATCGTACCTTGTAGCTGAAGAAGTGTTCCGTGAAAAAAGACGATTAAAGGGTAATCAGGATGATAACTCAACGAAAAAAGTGAAGCGGGACTTGGAACCAGTCAAATTCATTGGTTCTATTGTGGTGAATCCCAATTTAGCATTCTCCAAAACCAGACTTGCTATACCCAAAGTCAGAATGAATTTCCGCATAGTCAGCAAGCTTGATAACGAATCCCTTTCATTGGACATCAGAAATGGGCAAGGGAATGAATCAGCTCCTACTAGGATCACATATCTTAAGAAAGACAAGCAGATTTGGTGTGATTTTATCCCCAGATACATTCAATTAGTGACAGAAGGAACAACATTTTGGGCCCTTAGCACCTCTGATGGTCAAATTATCATATACTCACGTACCTCTGGCAAAAGGATATTACCTCCCTTAATTCTTGGGACTCCACTATCGTTTTTGGAGAGTCATGGCAAGTATTTGTTGGCGGTGACGTCTGTTGGGGAGTTATACGTATGGGATATCGAGACCAAAAAACTTCATCTCAACTCTCCTCTGTCCTTGAGTCCATTGCTAGAATTGTCCAGTAAGTATCAAGAAGACGGATTATCTAAGTCAGAGAACTTAACTATGTGTTCGATCACATCTAAAGGGATTCCCTTGGTAACATTGTCGAATGGATCGGGCTATCTCTTCAACAAGGATCTTGGAACCTGGCAAACCATTACAGAATCATGGTGGGCATTTGGGTCACATTACTGGGATTCACTCAATGATGATGCATTACCGCAAACCACAGGATTATTAGGTAATGATGGTTCATCATTAATAAAATTACTAGAACATAAAACTAATGAGGAAATCATTAGAAAATCACGGACTGATCGTGGGAAGTATTTCAATAAGATCTCAAAGAACATGATAATGAAAGAAGGGTTCGAAAATCTAGAAAATACCATTTCGTTGAGTCATTTGGAAAATAGAATACTTTGCTGTGAACTCCTTGGTGAGGCATCGGATTTCAAGAGATTCTTGATCACTTATGCGAAAAGAATTTGTGAATTGGGGCATAAAGCGAAATTGTACGATGTTTGCAGTCAATTGCTAGGACCTGTGATTGAAAATGAAGAAGACGATGTTAAACTTGTTGAAGATTCAGACTGGGATCCGAAAATCTGTGGACTTGAAAAACGTGAATTATTAAAGGAGATTATTCTAGCATGCGCCAGTAATAGAGATGCTCAAAGGGTATTGATTCATTTTGCAAAACGAATCGGAGGTTTCGAAGTAGAATAGAGGAAAGAGAGTTTATAGACTAAATATCTAACGTTAATTTAACACTTTCATTTAGGCAGTTTATGCAGTTGTATATACAGATCTATTTACAATTTATGAACGTTGGAATTGTCCCAATGCTTGTCTCCTAACAATCCCTGCACGGGACCCTGTTCATTTGTAGCCAACAACTTCTTTCCAGCCACGTACTCGACATAGCCATCAGGCCCACATACGATCGCCAAACTAGCATCTTTCTTCTTCTGTTTACTAGTTTCCAATGCTTGTTCAATAGCGTTGGCAAAGCGTGGAGGTCTCGGTAACTCTGTTATGCCTTTTTCTTCATCTGGATCGCCAGAAAGGATTCTCATTCTAAGTTTAAGGGCTTCTTCCGCAGACAATTCATGGGTTTTCTCTTCTAACTTTTGGGGACTCAAGTAGTTTGATTTTTGTGGTGGTTTAATATCAGATTTCTTTAATACAGTTTTTGGGCTAGAATCAAAGTGTCTGATGAGTTTGATTCTGTCGATCTTTTCAAGGAAAAAGAGAAATCTTTCTAGTGGTTTGAGCTCTTCTGGTTTTTGAGCGGAATAATGAACGTTGACAAATCCTCGATACGGATTTCTCGAAAGTAGAACCTGGAGTATGGGAGCAATTCCGGTACCGGCAGCATAGAAGTCCAAATTATCGAAGTCGGGTATTTTATTGGCCCTTTTGATATTTTCAACCAAGTGTTCGGATTCAATTTTGGAAGGTAAGTCTCGGAAAATGGGTCTTTGATGAACCGGTTTCAATGGATGGTAGGGGAACTTGAATTCTACATGAGGGCCTCTGATTTCAAGCTCATCACCTACGTTTTTATTCACAATGAACCTCGACACTTCTCCATTGTTGTACTTCTTGATGTAGAAGCAGAAGGTGCCTCCTTTATCGTAGTCATCCAGATCGTTATTAATCACCCGAAGAAGCGGCTTTTTCTCTCCGGAATAAGTATATTCCGATTGCATAAAATATAATGGAAGTGGGGTGTACGCTCTCACCACCATAATTTCGGGCTGCTTCACTTCCACGGACCAGATTCTATCACCGTTCCAAATCGACTTACTCTCATAGTTGGTGTAGTAGCTGTACTGCCAATGAGAGTTTACCGGTTTAACCTCAATCAAGTAATGGTCGTCGTCAATCTGTTCTTTGTGGGTGATTCTGAACTTATGGAACTCATTCGGATCCAAGAGATCGTTACTTTTGGCGGCCTCGTCCTCGTCAAAGTACCATACCTTCACCACATAAGCCCCCCAGGCTACAACAACAACTGTGATGATCTTGGGAATGTAACGAGACCATCGGCCCACCGTTTTCTTCTCTCTGCTGGCATTGGAGTGCTTGGAGAAGCTGTCTTCATTGGGGAGCCCGGGGTACTCGTAGCTCACACGTTTATGCAGCATTTTCGGGATGTACGGTTTGTTATCTTGTTTCATCATCTTCTCCAACCCCAAATCCTTGCCAATGGGGGCTGGAGCTGATTTGGAGGTGGTTCGCAGAACTTTGAACTCATCGACAGAGGATGAGTCCTTGGACGAAACTCGTTTGTCGTCAGACTTGAACCTCCGGCTGGAGTAACAGAACTGCACTGCAGGCCGGAAGAGGACCCTGCCACCGAGCCTAGTACGCATGGTGCTGACTCTAGAACGGATCATGACCTTGGTTTGTCTACCTTTTGCATTCAGTAGTTATCAACAGTTTTTTTCGTTTTTTCTTGAGTGCGATTTTATATATATTTTTCGTTTTTTTCATTACATTGATCTCATTATCACCTCCTCCCTGGCCATGGTTCATTTGCTCACGTCCATAAAAGCTCATAGTGATAAAGCTTGGAGCGTCAGCAGCCATCCGACACTACCACTATTGGCCACTGCTTCCACCGATAAAACGTCCCATGTCTATAATTTGTCATCGCGCAAGAAGTTCCCTCTTATCGCTAAGTTGGAGGATACGCACAAGAGGTCGGTGAGATGTGTAGCGTTCAAACCACCTTTAGGGGGAGCTGTGAATCCAGTTACGGAGTTTTTGGACCTTCCAGCATTGGCGAGTGGTTCTTTTGACTCCACGATCTCTATCTGGGGTGTAGACGAACCAGAAGAGTTAATGGACGAGGTGGAGGAAGACGAAGAAGATGCTGCTGCTGTGACGAAAAGACAGAATGAAGTATTGGTAAGTGGTAATAACGAATGGAACTTGATGGCAATAATCGAAGGCCATGAAAACGAAGTCAAATCCGTAGCGTGGAATCCTACAGGGAACCTTCTTGCTTCCTGTTCCAGAGATAAGACAATTTGGATCTGGGAAACAGACCCAGAGACATTAGAAGAATTTGAATGTATTGCAGTTTTAAGTGATCACCAGCATGATGTGAAACATATAGTTTGGCATCCGACCATAAATCTCCTTGCTAGCTCCTCCTACGACGATACTATAAGACTATACAAGCAGGACGACGCTGATGATGAATGGACATGTGTAGGACTCCTTAATGGCCACGAAGGTACGGTTTGGTGTTCCAGTTTCGAGCATCCAGCCAGTCCGTTGGCTAAGACCGACACTATTCGCTTGGTGTCTGCTTCGGACGACTTAAGCGTGAGAATCTGGAGTTCATCCACCGGAGCCAAAGAAGAAGCCTCCGCCAATGCCTTACCAAGCTCGATAAAGCACTCCACTGAAATGGTATGGGAAGAAGACGCAATTTTACCCTCAGCCCACAAGTATCCTATCTACTCTGTCAGTTGGAGTAGCAAGACTGGGAAAATCGCTAGTGTGGGCTCTGATGGCAGGTTGGTAGTGTACGGGTTTACAGATAAATGGGAGATTGAGTCAGTGACGGAATCAGCTCACGGAGTGTTTGAAATCAACTGTGTGATATTTGCGTCGTTGGACGATGGCACCGAGGTATTGGTGACTGCTGGTGATGATGGGAACATCAACATATGGGGAATTTAATTTCACTTGTCACCACCTCTGGCCACTAGCATCACTTATCACTCCAAATAGACACTGCTGCCTGGCAACGACTTCTCTACAGACTGTAAATTATAAAAACAAATTCTCATTAGAAGATGATTCCTACCAAAATTATAGACCCTAGCACCAGCAATAATATTAACAAACAGCAAAACATCCGTCCCCCGGCTCTCCTTTGGTACCGTTCTGCTCTTCGAAGTTCATTCGAAGCAGCTTTAGAGTTTTGTGAATAGTTTATAATGTTATCTTCAATGTTATCGATGGTGAATTGCTGTTCATGTACAATATCTTGTAAGTTCTGGAAAATCTCATTGATTTCCATGGTATCCTGAGTTATCTGATGGATTTCTCGTTCTCGTTCTTGTATGAGAAGCGTTTGTTGCTCCAACTCTTCGGCATTTATGGGTTCATACGTTATTTGCACCTGCTGTTGTCCTAAAACACCAGATGATGGAGGTACTGCATCCCCTGATCTTTCATCTAATGCACTTCTATTCTCGCTGTCTAATTTCCGCGAGTATATTTGCTGTAATGATTCATATTTCCGTTGATACTTCTGGAACTGGTTTATGCTCGACTTTATAAGCTTTATAAGTATCGATTCTTTTTGTCTTAGATAACGTAGAGTATCTTCATCTTCATGATTTGCTTCGCATTCATTGAGGTACTCATTTAACTGTTTGGTTGTTTCATTCACCGTCTTGAAACTGTTGGTGGACTTGCTAATCAATTCACTGATTTTCAATGAGATCTTGGAACCACGCGAGGCGATGTTATCTTCACTCAATAGCTTTTCAAACTGGGGCAAAAGATTCTTGATGGAAACAAATAGATTGTTATTGAGATTGTACAAATTGTTGTCCACTGTCTGAGAAAGGGTCTCAAACTGAGGAAAATCTTTATAGTGCGTTGACTTGACCGATGCAGAGTCCGCTTCGAGGTCTCCCGGTATGTTGAATGACATTGGTTATGTGTGGCTACAAGAAGACAAGTCGGCTTATCAAGAGAATTGCCATACTTTTTTTAATCTGTGACCGAGTCGTGCGTTGCACAGTTAAGTTTATGGTTATCACAGGGACATAGAACATGGAGGATGAGTTGGGGCAGCGAAAGGAAAGAAGGAACAAAGCGGGAAATACCAATGACATTGGATTAGTGTGTTGATAGTTCAAGATTCTAAGGAGGATCTGCCTGTTGTGATGAGGAGGGTTCCCGCTTGAGTGTATGACACTGCGACACCAGGATACCAACAGCTGCTTAGTTGTATATGACACCTGGACGATGTGATACAGTCACTTCTGGCAATCTCTTCTGTGAACTCTCCTGTTCCTGTGCTTATATTTCAGATCGTTTGGCTGTGTGCTAAGAAATGTATATTTGCAGCCTGATTGCAGATTCCCGATTAGGCAATTTTGCAACCTCACACTTCGAGAAAATGTATAAAGCCAGGAGAGTTTCCATACTTCATCGATTCATACTTAAATGCTTTCACTCTTCTTTTTTATACCTCATGCTATTTCTGTTGCTATTTCTAGTAGCCACTATGTCCAAATTCAACTTGTCTACCTGAAATGGAAGATGTACGAGCTTGCGCTTCAAATAGGAACACCTTCGCAATCGGTTGCAAATATTGTGCTTGACACCGGCTCATCCGATTTCGTTATTACCGAATCCTCGTTCAATTTCAACAGGTCAAGAACTTTCTCCACTGAATGGGATAGTCTTCCTTACCAGTATGGCTCAACTGACATATTCTCCGTCTATGTCGGAGCTGATACTGTAAGGGGGTCTGGCTTCAAGGTGGATGACTTTTATTTTGGCACCACCACGGACTTGGTCACTATTGACGATTTCAATGCTATTTTGGGAGTAGGATATGACACCACCTCTGCAATTGGAGATACAGGTAACTTCCCCTTGAGTTTAGTCAAGCAAGGAGCAACCAAAAGCAATATCTATAGCCTTAATGGACAAACTAGTAGCCCTTCGGTAATCTTCGGAGGAATTCATGGTGACGTCTACCGACCGCCCTTATTCAAGACCCCCATTGGTCTCTTATATGGGAGAAAAGGGTCTTTGGACTATTACTCATTTATTGTGGTGACAGTGAACTCTATAAAATTGGGTGACACGGTTATTTCACATCAGAACCTCATCTACAGTTTAGATACCGGCAATAATGGGTTTATCACCACCCAACCAATCTATGACAATCTTATAAACTCGCTTGGACCAAAAACAGTTGACAACAAAACTTATGTTGAGTATGAAAAGCTTCTCAAAGTCAAGTTGACCTTTGATATAACTGGGTACCAGGTTTCTATTCCTCTAGTTGAAATCATTGATGAGGTGCGAAATATTGGCCACGAAAAGTACGCTAGTCTTCAGATATACGTAATTTCGGTTGGTGACGACAATAACTATCAGGGAGGTATACCTAATTGTGTATACAAGTACATGTATACGGTATTTGACCTTGACAATAATCAAGTTTTGTTGGCACCGTATTCATTAAAATCTCGAAGCAAGCCGGTTGCGGTAGTGAATGCAAATTCTTACCCTGTTGCAACCACTACAAAAAAAGAGTACACGAACACGTACCGGTCGTTATATACCGACTCTTCTGAGACCACTCTAAGCAGCGGTAATCACGAAGCCAATTACTGCCGTCCAAAGAAATGGGGAAGACACTGATATTTATAAAACGACCCGTACACCGAAGAATGGAATACTATGTAAAGGAGTTGGTATATAATCCTTAGAGAAAATGAAGGCACCTCGTACCTGTTTATAGTTTTCTCACTCGTTACTAAATCAATACACCTCATCGTACAGATCATCGAATGCAGAGGAGTTCGACTTCGATGTCGTACACTCTTGCATCCATAATGCAGCCATAAACCTAGATCACCACAAAAAATGTGAAATGAAAGAGAAATCACCAATAACAATCTCCTTCGGATGCTCTAGATACTCTAGTCTGTCCCAAAGTTTCTTTCTGGTCTCTATGCCTAGGTGTTGGGATTAAACCCGTGCACCCATACAATCATCCGTGGACCACCTGCATATACTTTCCGTGCAGCCAATTAGAAATGATTCTTTTTCATTACGCACTCTTCTGAAGTTATTTTTCTCAAATTTTTGATCACTTCAAACTCTTCTTCATACCGTTAACCATGTTTCGCCAACTCATTAGACCCGTCGCCAGAGCCAATGTGGTCCGGTCTTCAATGATCTCCAGCACCAGAGCATCATCCATCATTTCTGTTCACAGAGATTCCAAGGAAGATAATCAAAATATACCATTTGAATTCAACTCGGAAAACTTGAAGAGAGCCAAAGAAATCATAGCGAAATACCCTCCTCAATATAAAAAAGGGGCTTGTATGCCGTTATTGGATTTAGGACAACGTCAACATGGATTTACTTCCATTTCCGTGATGAACTACGTGGCTAAGATGTTGGATATGCCACCAATGAGAGTTTACGAAGTTGCTACTTTCTATACCATGTACATGAGACACCCAATGGGTAAATACAACCTTCAAGTCTGTACCACCACCCCATGTCAATTGTGTGGATCTGACGGAATTATGGAAGCCATCACCAGCCACTTGGGTATACAACCAGGTCAAACCACCAAAGATAAATTATTTACTTTACAAGAAGTCGAATGTTTGGGAGCTTGTGTAAATGCTCCAATGATGGCCATTGACGATGATTTCCATGAAGATTTAACTCCTTCCAAGACAGTAGAAATTTTGAAGCAATTGCAAGCTGGTAAACCATTGGACAAAATTGGTCCAGTTTCTGGTAGAGAATCTTGTGAGCCTTACAGTGGTAGAAAGGTATTGTTAAGCAATGAACCTACTGACATCCGTAAATTCACCAGATCGGATTTATAATTCTTCGCATATTCCCCGTCATTGTAAATTATTTATTTCAAAAAGTCATGTAAGATAGAAATTACATACTCATATTTATACACATTATACACATAATTGAAAATAAAAATCGTAAACTTCAACTTAAGGCTCCACTCTAGGATTTTGTAAGTTTTGACAGCATGCTAATCTCAACCTACATATGCATAAAACGGCTTTTGCTGTGAGGAGAGCCTAACTTTAGAAAATGAGTCTTGCCTTATACAGCACCTCCGAATCCAATAGGTGTCTTGGATGCTTGTGGCATGATGCAGAGAAACTTATAAATCTTCCCCATCCCATCCTCCTTATTAGTAAGTCTCGTATAAGCGTTGTAAATCTTCTCTTGGGTCTCATAGTTGTCTGCATTTGATTTGATCAATTGGTCTGTTCGATAGCCTATTCCACATTCATGTAGCCAATCACCCTGTTCTGAAGGGCCAAATACATCAAATTTGTTCTTCATCAGCAACAATTTTAAATTTTCAAAGTCGACATCGACTGACAAATCAACTTCTCCCGGCTTAATGAATGGAGAGACGAATTTATGCTTGTAGATTCCTCTTAAAGAGTTTTCAGGAATGCCTGAAGCTAAGCCATAATCGATGATCAACACTGACCCAGAATCACTATTGAGCAACTGTAGCATTTTGGCGAGATACAATTCAGCATCGGGACAAATTTCAATCCGGGTACCAATCGGGAGCTCTTTGAAACGAGGGCTCATGGTGGGTATAATAGACGAAGGTGTCTCTTTAGGGGACATTGTCAAATGGAATTCGGTGTTCAATAACTCATCATCAGACCCAATTTCAGACGATGGTAATGCTTGTTGGCTATTCTTGACCGAGGGGGTATGTTCGACGAGTAGTTCCCTCCAACCAGCATCTTGCCGGATGAAGGATTTGATCGGTAAGGCATCGAAAAATTCATGAGCTACAATGTAATTACTGTTTTTTTCGACTTCTAATAGTTCGATGTCTTTTTCAGTGTCTACCCACCAGATCTTATCACCCCATTTAGTTTTAGAATAGTTGAATCCGTGGGTATCTGTTTCAAAGTTGTGGCTACCACATAGCAACTTCCACTGCTCCTTTCTCAACACAGATGATGCTTCAATCAAAATGATATTTTTGGTTATGCTGGCTTGTTTCGTAAGTTTGTTGAAGCTAGTTAGACAATCGTTCATAAGAGTTCCCCTTCCAGGTCCAAATTCAATCAAATTGATGTTTTGGGGGCGATTTTGGTTCATCCAGGTAGAAAATAGCCATATGCCAATCATCTCACCAAACATGGAAGAGATCTCTGGTGAGGTGATAAAGTCTCCGTGTATGGAGTCAAGCGGGTCTCTTGTGGTGTAATAACCGAATTCAGGATGGGTCAAACATTGCCTCATGTACGCCGATAATGACATTGGCCCGGTGGTTTTGATAGTTTCTTTAAATATTTGGGCGAGGTTTTCCGTTTTGATTCCACCTTTGGTTTTGTCAATGGAGGGGAACGCTTCCATATGTGCCAAATTTTCTCTAATATCAGTGCTGCCTTTGATCTCAGAAGCCAAGTTTTCGTACTGTAGCTTGACATATTCAGCAGCCTTGTCATATTCTTCTTTAGAGAATCGTCCGTAATAAAGCCCATTTTCGTCCACAGGAGGCCCGTTCTTGGTTTTGTTTAAAGATATAGGGCTATTGTGTAGCAGCCTTAGTCCTATTCGAGGACTTAATCTAAGACATTTTATCATTGCCCGGGTATTTATGGAGAAAAGGGGACCTGAGTTTTAGTTTTTCACTCGAATTTTTCACTCCATATTTTTTTATTTACTGTGACATCATGTCACAAAAACGACACGATATCGAAAATCAACTACATTGATAATAGACATCTTTTATATTATCTAAAAAAGTGTAAAAAAAAAAAGTAATAAAAACCTTAAAACTTGAAAAAAAAAAACATAACAAAAAGAATTGAAACAAGAATTGAAGTTATAAATGTGGATTTTGTAATTTTTCGATATTTTTTTTTTGGAGGTTTTATTAATTTTTCTAATTTTTTTGGAGTTTCTGATTTTCTGTTAAATTGGTATATTTCCTGGTTCATAAGTGAATTTCTTGAATAGAAATTTCAGCAGCCTTTGGGTTGTATTTAGAAGGTGCAGGGTACTTAAACATTGCATCCATATAAATCAAATCATCATCATTGACTGAATCATTTTCATTAATAACAAACGTAGAACTGACAACGAAACCTAGTTTTTGATAAAACACACGGTTGGCCAAGTTTGAACTTTCTAAATAGCACCATGCATTTGGCAACACATTGACGAAGTTATCAATACAATGGTTAACAATTTTTTTGGCAAGTCCATAACCTTGGAAGTCTGGAATAACACCAAGATCATCCAAATACCAAACAGAATCTATGGAAGAGAGTTTTAAGTTGTTCAACACCTCGTCACGTTTGTTGAATAACAAGGGAAATTTCTCCTTGAGAATCTTCAGACGACATTTTGCTAAGGTGGAGAACAAGTTAAACTTCAACGACGATGGATGAAAATGAATCAACGAAGAACCGGTTGCATCCGGATACTCAAACTTTCGATTCATGTCATTGAATTCCAATTTGTTCCATAAAGCTGCACCTAAAAACGGTAACTTGTTAATTTCAGAAATCTTCAAATTATAATTAGTTAAACCCTTTTCCAAATTTATATCCTTAATTACATAAACAGATCCATTACAAGTGAAACATTCGTACACTTGGAATTCAAAGAAACTCAACATCAACTCACGTTTACGTTTGAATTCTTTTGAATTGGCCGGTTCAGCCGAGGTGTTCAAGATGTAATTCACGAATGGGTCCTTTTCAAAGGCCAAACAGAGAGTTTTGGCAATTCTTCGATATTCTCTAATAGTTGCCGGAACAATTTCAATATCAGGTAAGGTGGGTTTAATGACCCTCTTTTTAATTCTAGCTGCATCCTCGAACAAAGGAGAAGCTGAAGCAGTAGACTTCACAGAATTAAAAGGAGAGTCATTAATAGCAGGACTAATAATAACATCACTATTATTATTAGTACTACGAGAGTTAGACTGTTGGTTAGAAAGTCTCAGAGTAGTACAGCCGCCAATACTACTGTTATTGGAAGACATACAACCCTGAGACTTTGGCAGTCGGGGTTTACCCTTTCGAGGGCAATCATGGGTATCTTCTTGAATTGGACCAAACATTGTACATCTGTAACGATAGAAAGAAACTAGTGGTTAGTAAGTAAGTAAGTAGATAAAAAGAAAAAAATGTGTAGAGATAAGGGGAAAAAAAACAGATCTGAGGTGGGGATTTCGCACCCCTATTTATATTTTTTTCAGGTGGGCACTCCGCACGTCGCGTGTATTTACTCGATTAAGATAGTGAAGGATTCCGAATTCCGCTCGCAGGCCGATCTCAGTTACACTAAATCGCTGCCACCAATAGTAGTTTATATATGCGTCAAAGAACGCATTATAGGTGTGTAGAGAGGGATTAGATTGTATTTATTATCATGACATTGGTTTGGGTTTGGTTTGGCTTGGCAGTGGGCTTGATAGTTCCTAATTTGCAGCCGTCAGCACAGCTCCAGCAGGTGCTTGAAACACACCTGGAGTCCGGCTCTAATTTGAGGCACTGCTCTGATCTGAAGTCTGGATCTGTTTTGGGGTCCAACTGCGATCGGCATGGCTCCGACGGAGCTTCCTTTGACCGCCAGGGATCCGATCTGCAAGCGGGGATGTTTGGGTGCGATCAGCAGTTGGACGGAGATATGCAGCTGGCTGCACCGTTATACTGTGGGACTGAAGACGTTTTGCCGCAAAAGTACATAGTAGTGTTCAAAGCGCAGATAGGTGCAGCAGAGATCAAGCAACACCACCAGTGGCTTGACAACCCTTCGGTGGAGTTTTTCAACATCAACAACAAGCTCCAGGGCTATTTTGGCGACTTCTCGCCGGTGCAAATTTCCCAAATCCGCCAAAGCTCATTAGTGAGGTTTGTAGAAACAGACAAGTTCAGCAACTTTTCCGAGTTCCACATCCAGCCCAACTCCACCTGGTCGTTGTCCAGAATCAGTCACCGCAACCTCATCAACGACGAGTATCTCTTTGACGACCAGGGAGGGAAAGGAGTGACTTCGTACGTCATCGATAGCGGCATCAAAACTAACCATCCTGAGTTCGAGGGCCGTGCACGGTGGGGCAAAGTTGTTGCATTTCCGTTTTTGGAATACGACCAACCGGGTCATGGAACCCATGTGGCGGGCATCATTGGGTCCAAGACGTACGGAGTGGTCAAACACGTTGAATTGGTGGCCGTGAGTGTGATGGGCTACGTCATTGAGGTGTCTGTATCGGCGGTGATCAAGGGATTCCAGTTTGTTGTCGACGACTACAACGAAAACTTAACCAAGCACCTTCCGGGCTACAAAGGGTCGACGGTGAACTTGTCGATTCGGTTTCCTGCCACCACAGCGTTGGACCTTGTAGTGGAAGAGGCAGTGAGCGCCGGACTCCATGTGGTGGTTTGCGCTGGTAACGATAACAAGGATGCCTGCGATTACTCTCCTGCCAGAACAAACGGGCCCATAACTGCTGGTGCCATTGATAGCAGCAACATCAAGGCCAACTTCAGTAATTGGGGCCCAGGGGTCGACTTGTTTGCTCCAGGGGTCGACGTACTATCGACATTCAATTCTCCCATTCAGCCCACGAAGTTGATGTCAGGAACTTCCATGGCCACGCCGCATATCGTGGGAGTATTGTCGTACTTCCTCTCGCTTCAGCCAAATGCCAACTCCGAGTTTGCAACCGAGCTCAAGCCCCCGGCGTTGAAGAAGAGATTGATCAAGTATGCCACCAAGGGGATAATCCTCGGTCTTGATAACAGTACTGTGAATGCTTTGGTGTATAATGGTGGAGGGAACACCACCGAGTTCTGGCAGAGCTTCAATCCGGAGCCTTGATCGGACTATGGAGATTTTGCCTTATCGTATAGCCGCTTGTGTGGGTCCATGCGCATACATCTAGAGTATTCTTGTGTATATGCGTGGAGTATTTATTTATTTATATTTAGCTTGGGCCTTGTATCGATTATTTGCACCCAATTGGGAAATTAGTCTGTTCGCAGCAATTAAGGCTGCTGCCCTAAACCGGCTCTCTGAAACATCGTCTCTTTACAACGGTACTTGAATCTGCTACGAATTATAACCTTTGCTACTGCCTGCTATGGAGGGCTTTTATATTTCTAAGGCAACCTGGGTGAAATGCCAATACATGACCTCCTCGACACAGGCTTATTCTTTTATCTTGCAACTTTCCATTCTCTCTCCGTTACCCCTGTGTATCCTGTCTCTACCATAATCCTGGCTATATTACATCTCTATCACAATCCTGCCTGTACTCCGTTTCCTAAATATATTCCTCTCTGATATAATCCCTACGCTCGCACTGACTTTCTCTTTCATCTCTCTTATGCACGACGGGGGCTTCGTTGAACTCACAACCAACAACAGTAATCTATATAAGGCCAAATTCTCCTCCAGATATCATCTATCTGAATTCTAGTAATCCTCATAACTCTCCAAATTTACTGACTGGCCTCCCCACCTATTGGCTTCCTCACTGCCTCTTCCTTCCTCTTCCATCAAATCTTCTCCCTTCCCCAGCAAGCGCCTCCCAAATGCAGCCCGTATCCCTCCAATTGACTCTTTGACCTCAATTCCCTCCTTCATCGTCCCCCTTTCGTCTAAAACTCCCTTTCTCGGCTGCCATCGCAGGTCTTTTACATTTCACAGCTCTCTGCATATTTCCCCTAATCTCCAGAGTCTAGAACATTTGTGATGATGTACGGGCCTTTTGCTTTCCATGCTCCCCACAATACTCCCGCTAACATAAGCAGCACTGTTGTCTGAATCGCGGGCGGTTTGCTGGTTGCAGTGTCCATTTCTGCA
>JAJMOA010000028.1:29564-100938 GCA_030449045.1 Isabelozyma pseudorhagii
AACTCATTGAGCTTTTTTTTTTTTTTTTTTTCTTTTAGAAAACTTCAATTTTCCATCTTATCATTCGTTATTTCATTGGCGTTCTAGTCATCTGTCGTATATCCCAGTCACAGGTCGCTTGATTAGATTATCCTATTGCGTTCTCCATCGTATATATTAAGAGAGATATATTGAGGCGTTCACACAATCTTGCCCTCACTCTAGATTTAATCAGCCACCGTTAACGTTCATCCACGACAGTTTTATTGATCTATCGTCTGTTCCTGGTGTCATTTCCTTAGTGCTAATCTCGTATTCTTTCTAGTCTCGCACATACATACACGTACCCGTTCACCTACTCCATCCATCTATTACCCCTCGGCATCATGGGAAACAGTTCATCTAAAGAAAGTGTAAGAGGGTTGCCCTTGTCCCGTTCCGATACCGCCAACTCCGTCAAGTCATCCCGGTCCATCAGGTCCAGAATATCGCTCCTGAAAGATGACGCCAGCGGTAGCGACTCTCCCAAACTAGCCCCCAAATCCCCGAAAATACTATCAAGAAAAAACTCGTCCAATTCCCAATATGATATACCGAATATCACCAAGGACGAAGAGGTGTTGTCCAGTTCATTTTCCAACATGAACATCTCCAGCAATAATGCCAATTTGCCTGCTTCAATGATTCAAATCGAACCAAAAGAACCCATCTTACTCAGACGTTTAACCAATGATACTGAACCATCATCTCCCAAAGTTGAAACAAACCCATTAAGTAGACAATCCACCAATCATTCCATCAATAACTCCATGAATAACTACCCTCTCACCCCACAACAAACGGTCGCAGATGATCACCAATCATTGAAGAATTCAAACCCTAATTCCAATACTGACTTGAAGAATATGGTAAATGGTTCATCCCGGATAAACCTGCGTCAGAATTCATTCAACACTACCAAAGAGGTCATTGATATTGAGGATTTGATCCAGAGATTACTTGATGCTGGTTATTCGGGTAAAAGAACGAAAAACGTCTGTTTGAAGAATTCAGAAATTCAATTGGTGTGTGCCAAGGCAAGAGAAGTCTTCTTGTCCCAGCCTCCTCTATTAGAATTGAGTCCTCCTGTCAAAGTCGTTGGTGATGTTCACGGTCAATATAGTGATTTAATTCGGATTTTCACCAAATGTGGATTCCCCCCTTCAACCAACTATTTGTTCTTGGGTGACTACGTCGATAGAGGTAAGCAATCATTGGAAACAATCTTATTGTTGTTGTGTTATAAAATCAAATATCCAGAAAACTTCTTCCTCTTAAGAGGTAATCATGAATGTGCCAATGTTACCAGAGTATACGGATTTTACGACGAATGTAAACGAAGATGCAATATCAAGACATGGAAGTTGTTCATTGATACTTTCAACACTTTACCTATAGCTGCTATAGTGGCGGGTAAGATTTTCTGTGTTCATGGAGGGTTAAGTCCGGTGTTGAACAGTTTGGATGAAATCAGAAACATAGCCAGACCTACCGATGTCCCTGATTACGGGCTATTAAATGATTTGCTATGGTCAGATCCCGCGGATACTCTAAACGAATGGGAAGATAACGAACGAGGTGTCTCGTACGTTTTCTCTAAAGTAGCAATCAACAAATTTTTATCTAAGTTTGGGTTTGACTTGGTATGCCGGGCACATATGGTGGTTGAAGATGGATATGAATTCTTCAACGATCGCACCTTGGTGACGGTTTTTTCAGCTCCAAATTACTGTGGTGAGTTCGACAATTGGGGAGCAGTGATGAGTGTAAGTGATGAATTATTATGTCTGTTTGAACTATTGGATCCACTCGATAGTGTTGCATTGAAACAAGTAATGAAGAAAGGAAAACAAGAGAGGCGGGCTGCTGAATTACAACAGTTGCAACAAAGATGATAAAAAAAAACTAGAAAACTATAAAATAAAAAAAATATTTGATTTAAAAATGAAAAACTTGATACAAGAAATGAACGATGAAATGAGTTGAAACCTGAAAAAGATAATTCATCAGTCTAAGTTTGCAACAAAGAAGGTTGCTGCTACTCAGTGAGCTGATTAATTTGAAGCTGGATCCAGTACAGGTCGCAAGGAATTGACCGAATTGAGGCTGGCTCCAGTCTGAAACATGTCATAAGAAACGAAAAAAAACTAATGGTTCGAATTGATAGAAATCTTGAAACCAATATGAAATTTTGTTTCTTCATGTTTCACATAATTATCGACTTATTTAATTCATGTTTATAAATATTTGTCTATTTCGTACAATCTTATAAATAGTACTTTATGAAATGTAGCCCCTTAGCTGACTCTGATCGTAACTGTCGAGTTTGTATGATTTATATATCTAGAAGTTAATTTGGGCAGGAATCTGATGGAATGTGTGAGGTACGGGTTGATATAATTGTTTTTTGAGCCGATGGTATCAGAGATCTTATCAGAGATGCTTCAAGCTCATTTACTTCCATGAATGAAAGTTATCCCTATTATTTCTTTCTCAAGACCGAGAACTACGAACCATTGGTGCAACTACTAGACAAGTTAGTCTATAAAATCAATGAAAATCAAAAAATCATCAAGCGATTAACTACCCAAATCGACTACAAATTTGCGTTTCCTCAAACATACACTGATGAAAAGCCAACAACGGTAGAAGCCCATACAACGTTGGTTGACAAGTTGTTGAACGACAAATACCACTTCGATGAGATCACCAAGTTTGATGATATGTTCAAGGACATAGAAAATGAAACCATACGCCAGTTGAAGATAGATAACGAAAAACTCAAATATTTGAAGAAGGTGAAAATATTCAAGAATAATGAACTTTTGAAGATATATGAAGATTACGATATGTTTCTAGTTGACCGAGTACTCCCGCCATTGAGAGATGATATTAATAATTACAACAAGCAGCAGTCAACTAAGATTAAAACGGTGGAATTGACCGACAAAACTAACCAACAAGAAGATTTATGGAGGAGCTATAATACTTACGTTGAATTTCTACATAAGCTTTTGTTGTTAAGCAATAAGATTGTTGGGTTGCTTGAGCACCAATTGAAAGATGAACAGTATGTTCAAACAAGTCAAAATATAGCTGTTTTGAATAATTTGATTCAATATCTAAATGAATGATCTGCATTCGTGAAGGGTCTGTGAATGAGTTGAAGCAATGTCTTATTATATTCTTCAACATTGGCCTCACCACTGTTCTTTAAAAGCAGAACAGGACTGCGACTGGTTTTGATTAGATATAGAGAACATGACAAACTAATAACTGATCCACTACTTGGTTTGCTCAAGTGAACTACCTGATGTAACTTATTTTAGTGCTAATATGGATCCGTATTTCATAATAAGCTGACCATCTAAGGGATAGCTTAATGGTTTTGATCCACTATCAAGAGGTTCACCATCAACAGATTCACAAGGGATCACTCTACATTCAAGAGATCATTCTATAGTGCACCTAGTAAGAAAGCCTCTGCTAGAAGCCTGCGGAATCTCTGCATAACGAAAAAAAGTGATAAATAGCTCGATCCACTATCGAGAAGTTCCCTATCACCAGATTCAAAAGAGATCCACTCTACATTCAACAGATTATTCTATAGTGTCCAAGAACCACCCCCTGCTAGAAGCCTGTAGAACCCCTACTCGACGAAAAGTCTTGAACCTTTTCTTGAGTGACATCCTCTCCGTCACCCCGTCTACAAAACGAAGTCTTTTCTTATTTGTATAGTTTGTCTTCCATCCTCTACACAAAACTCCTCGTATATCTCCTTCCATACATAACGACACTTGTGTGCAGAGTACTAATGTGGCCGTAACTGTATGCAGGTGCGTGTGGTCCACGGAAATTTAGTAAGGTGGTGCTGGAAAGGGGGCCTGAATGATCGGCACTATTTCAGTTACCTAATAAGGCTAGGAGAAGACACCTTGCGCCTTGCTCCCCTCCCCCTGCTTCGGCCCTCGGTCTACCGCCCCTGATATAAACGACCAGGAAATGCAGCCGGTTTCTAGAAAGTCAACGGAAACGGTAAAACAAAGCATGCACAGCTATCTTTTTTTTTTTTTCTCTCTCCACCTACATACTCAGTTGCCACGTAGAAAAAAATTTACATCCTTATAGTTGCCTAATACAAAAACACTATTGTTTTTGGCTTTTATCCACACAGGATAGATAAAAATTACTAATAGAAAACTTACTAAAATATGTTGTATTCTAAATTTAAAAATATTCAGAGACAAAATCTATATAAGCGAAAAAAAAAAAAAAAAAATAAAAAAAAAAATAAAATAAAATAAAGTAAAATAAATTGAAATAATAAAATAAAGACTACCGGAATAAGGACGTTTTAGGGATCGATTCTCTTTTTTTTGCCCATTTATTATTTCTGGGAATATCCCAAGCAATGTCTGATTAGGTTACTTAACATTTTTGATAGCTAGCAAAGCCTTCTATCTCTTTTTTTTTATTTGAGATTTACGATGTTTTTTGACGTAAATCAAATATGGCTAAATGCCACATGTAGCTTGACATTTTTTTTCTTTTTTTCGATCTTCAGAGGATTGTCGATTTTAGGAAAAAAAAAAAAAGGAATTAAGGTTTGAAATATGCTCATGCTGTTATGGTACCGATTGGTAATGGAGATTGACAACACGCCGGTAGCATGTATGGATGAACGGTGACAAAAACTAACTAGTAGCTCCATCAACCGAGTCATTTTTCGAGGGATAATTGATTGGATACTCTTGGTTTAAGCGGACAGCTGCTAATTCCCGTCGGAAAACTTATCATCGTCATACGGGGAAAGAAGACTGTTGATTGTGGGCTTTTTCAGAATGTAGAGCAGTTTAGTACCGGCCCCATTGGACTCGTTTAGCACTTCCTTCAACAGCTTAACCCTAGAAGTGGGCTGTTCTCTCATTTCCGATGTAGAATTGAGTTTGGGTATCGATTTTGACAAGATATCCATCGAGGGGATTTTGTTCACATTCCCATCTTCGTCTCTCTCTCTGATAGGCCTAAAATTCGTAGGAATCGGTAGGCTTGTCATCGCAGATTCTTTGGCCGCAGGAAGAGCATTGCTATGTTTGTATATGGATGAGGTGGATTGGTTAAACGATTGGTGGAATAAAGGTGATAGTGGGGATACCATGTTGGGGGTCAAGGACGCCGATTTAGGTCCGCCGTTGTAGCAATAGCGGTTTAGGTACTGATTGGTGTTGTGAGTGGGGGCTGTTTTGATGGAAGTTGGAGTGGGGGAATTTTCGGCGTCGGAGTCGGTGAAGGAGTGTAGGAGCGATAATGGCTGTGGTCTGCGCTTTGGTTTGAATTCGTTGGCAGGGAGCTTAAGGTCTTGGTCTTCATGGAGCGATACAGGAATTGGTTGAGACATGTGCTGAGGTACTTGGTGCTGGTGGTGCGGTGGATGTGGGCCCTGTTGCGGTTGATGATGATTATGTTGTTGTTGTTGTTGTTGTTGCTGATGTTGATGTTGTTGCTGATGTTGATGTTGATGTGGAGGTGGTGGTGGGCCCTGTTGATAGTCGTACGGCACGTATTGGTATTGGGGAATGTAGGTGTTTGGATAGCGAGGGGAGTTTGTGTTTGGAGGGGATATTAACGGGGTGTTGGAATTGATTATATAGCTCACGGGCTGATGGTGATGTTGATGTCTTTGGTCGAATAAAGTATTATTGGGGGTTTCAGGGTTGTTATTGTGGCTGTGGTTGGGGTCGTAACTTATTGTGGTGGTGATGATGTTGTTGTTGTCTTTATTGCCGGAGTTGTTGTTGTCGATGATAAAGTTCTCGTAGGCGTGGACCGTTTGCTTGTGTTGGCGTAAGTTATCCAACCGGGAGAAGTTTTTGGAACAATGAGGGCAGGTGAAAGGTCTTTCTCCCGTATGTTTTCTTTTATGACGAGCCAAATGTTCCAGTCTTGTGAACGACATGTTACAGTCGGGGTATCCCGTACACTGGAAAACCCGGCCCTTAGAAGGTCTCTTCAATTTGATTTTATCGTTCTTATCTAGGAGAGACATGGTTGTTGGTGGCTTTGTTGGTGGGAGTAAAAAGGAAGAACGACAAGTTGAGGAAAAAAAAAAAAAATGGAGGAAAAAAAATAAACCAGGAGAGAAACCGTATATATATTTGTTTGGGTGTGCCAGAAAATACGGTACGGAGCTGACTAAAAAAGATCAAGTACAAAAGAGAAAAATAAAATAATAAAAAAGAAACAAAAAATAATCAGTAATGTGAAGACGAGGATTAAAATAATAATCCCAAGACGTTATGTTGAAGATGTAAAAAAGGCGAAGGACAAAGGGGGTTATCGCAGTAGTGGTGTAAAAATAGTATATAAAATAAAAGCTATTAAAAAAAAATAAACGTGAGAAGAAAAAAATAGGAAAAAGATGAAGAAAACCAAAGCCAAAAAGTGATATATTGTCGTGTCTTTTAGTTTCACACAAAAATAGAAGTACCTAAAGAAGGAAAGTAAGCCGCGATGTGCCAAACGAACTGGCTGACACTGCAGCACAGGTAAAATGAAGAACAAGTAAAAAAACACTTGATATGATAGGTGGGGTATTCACCTAAGTCATCGACGTTGCCGATTATCAGATGGTCAGTACATGGAATCGAATGGTTGTGTATTGTGCCTGGACGCACTGCAGGCATGATAGTATGTCCGCATATACATGGAAAATTATTTTTTCACACCGCTTGTTTACGAGGGGTAAAAGCCAGCGAAAAAGGGGATGACACTGCGGACCACCACCGAAAGGGGAAAGTCAGTTAGATGAGGGGTGAGAGGGGGGGTCAGTTTGGTGGACTGTTCATTACCAGAAACTTTGGCTCGGGGAAAACTCCTCGTATCAGTATCTAGTTCCAAGGAAAGTGGGCTGCTTAGTGTCATCCGAGCATCCGAGTGCAAAAACAACAGTGTTGGGCTCATGGTAAGGCTAAATTTGCACCATCTGGCGACCTTGCCCCATTTGGAAAGTGACACGATGTAATTCCGTTCTGTTGACTCGCTTCCCCTTTCGGTCGTTTGCGCGGAGACGGCTCCAAAGATGCAACCAGATTCCATTTTCTCGCACCGGTTTGTTTTACCCTCGTTGCCAGAGTCACCGACGTATTTGACATACGTCGCTTATGTACATTCCCAAGGCCCTTGTCCAGGAGTGAGGTTTTTTCTTCTGCTCCGGCATTCCCCTTCTTCGGTTTCCCCAAATCACGCTGTGCGATTACATAAGTGCACATCTGACATTCTCGGAGAGCAGGCAAACGCCTCATGGCGGTAGCTTTTTTTGGCTTCCCGGGAAAGCGATCTACGATACTGATCCAGTAGGGGAAATACCAAAACTTGTCTTCCTTATGGAGGCAACTTTAGACGTAACTAAAGTTTAGCAAGTGAAATAATAAAGGGATGAACGGTTCATTGCGTGTTCCGCAGGGGGTGTTGTTATTTTGTCAATTGCCTATACAAGACAGTTGATGATGTTTGACGAAGTTTCTACGGCTGGCATAATCCCATGCGAGGGATTTTTGCAATAATTTAGGAGAGGAGTCAATGGGGTAGAGCATTTGGAAAAAATTCAAGACAAGAAGAGTCCCGAATCGAGTAATAAAAAAAGAGAGTACGGGATAGGAAAACTGATGAAACGAATGAAGGAAGAGAACCAATTTCGCTCGAAGATATCATTTTAAGATGAAATGGTACATTTTGTAATTCCATCTGTGTGGTCTTGGCGAGTGCTCCTCTAATACATCTTCACAGAATTGGGTTGTTTGAAAAGAGACTGGATGTATCTCCAGCAACATCGCCATCTGAATGACGAGGCTGTGACATTATCGAGGGGTGTCTCTAGTTGTTAAACGGGCCCTGACAAAACTAGCTAGAAGACTATTCAGTATGTAACTCATGCAGAAGTGTACGAATAGTCAACTAACATCACGCAAGGCCAAATTAGAAGCATGCCCTAGCTCTTATCTCACCCAGCTGGATTGTCGAAACTGTCACAACACTGCCTGAACTATTGTAACTGTCACAACGCTGCCTGAACGACCGGACTTATCACAACGCCGTTCCAGACCTTTTCAAGGCAACTCCCTGAGTTATCGGATTTGTCGCATTCCGTTCCGGTTGTTCTCGAATTCTTTCCCGATCAATGCAGACTTTTTTCTCATGCATGTTTGGCTGCAACCACTTTTGGCGCGGAAGTATGCTCACGAACCTTACATATACCTAAACTAAATCTCCATTGTGATCGTAGTGGCGGAGCGCTCGTGGTGGCTTCACTACAGAGGAGCAGCCAATTCGTTGTTTTCTGAGCTAAAGATAGATTTATAGCTTCATCCTCAATACTGGTAGTAATGGGTTATGCAACTAGTGGTCACACCATGGTTCTGGCCTAACTAGAGAATTTAGGAAAACTTTCGATGTTTACCGATGTCCCGAACTTGAAAGTCTATTTTCAGTTTGAAGACATTTCTCATACTCAATCTATTAATTTGAAGCAGACATAGAGTAGGGAAGATTTATGTCAATAATAGATTTTTTGTATGTGGAACGGCTTCTTCGCTATGAAGTGGACTACCGAAGTACTTCAGATCGGACAAGGCTTATCCTCAATATAGACTACCTACAGTTAACACTATCCTTAACGTAGAAAGAAAGCATAAGTACTTCGGTATCAACAATACATGCTACAATCATTTCCTCTTTCGACCCACTCTTTCCCAGGGCACTTTATTGTTTGGGCCACAAATTATGAGGTAAGCTCGGATTTAATATGTACTCAAATACTGTGAAAACTCTATAAATAGATAACCATATTTTTATGCACTCAGATGTCATCATACAGAGGAATTCAAGAGAGCTATAACATAAAGCCAGGCCAGATTATCCTTCGTTGGTGTGTTATTGTATTGTTCAACAGCATGATCAACATGGATATTTTATGCCATTAAATTAGATACTCTTAATGATATCTATTCGACTGCATGCAACATGGAGCTGCGATCATGCTACTTAAGTGTATCTTTGATACCTATGTTAAGCTAGATAAAAGTATGAAACTAAAATTTCGATTTTCGGATCTCAGTAGCAGCACGCATCCCTTCTGATGCCTGGATCTGTAAGTCATGCTTATATTTCGATATCCATACGTCTTCTTGTATCTACCCTACCATCTACAGTTCATTCAGATGATCTGATTAACTATACACGATGCAATATCCCCAAACTTAACTATAATAAATTCAGTATGCTAACAGCAACTACTTGCCTTCGGCTCGTTATTATCGATGTTGATATTAATTGTCTCAGGAGGAGCAATTTCAGTAGTGGATTGATTGAAATCAGGTAAATATTGAGCAATTTTCTTAAATAAATTCTTCACATTATGGTTAGCCTTGGTGGAGGTCTCTATGCAAAATTTGACCCCAAGCTTGTCAATCAAATATTGACAATCTTCAGGATTCACTTGTCGTTTACTACTCAAGTCACTTTTATTTCCAACCACAATGATTATAACATTTTCCCCTCTCTCCAATTTAACATCATTAATCCATTTCTCAAGGTTATTGAATGACTTCTTATTGGTAATATCATAACATATCACTGCAACATGTGAATCTCTGATGTATGAGGGTATCAACGATCTAAACCGTTCTTGGCCAGCAGTATCCCATAATTGTAATCTAATGGTTTTATTATCTTCCAAATACATTGTTTTGCTCAAAAAATCAATTCCTATCGTAGCAGCGTATTGGTCATCAAAAGTGTCGTACATAAACCGCGTAATCAAAGACGTCTTCCCAACAGATTGGTCCCCGAGGAACACGATCTTATATTTCCTTAATAAGTTCTTATCCTGACTCATATCTAATGAAGAAAAGGAAGTGGAGGTGTGAAGATAGAGTTTTCCTGGGTCAATTATCACCAGAAAATTGGCCAAAAAAAGAAAACCAAAAAAAAAAAAAGTTATATACACACCACTGAAAAGTTGATAATCATTTAATCTTCTCTTCTTCAGACGCCATGGACGATTCTGAGTTGAACGCCATCAGACAGGCGAGATTGGCCGAGTTGCAATCATCAAAGGCCCAGACACTGCAGAGTGCTAACTTGTCAACGATTTTGGACAACAACGCTCGCGAGAGATTGAGTAGAGTCCGTATCGTCAGACCCGATAGAGCAGAGGCGGTAGAACAATATATTATGAAGTTGGTATCGATGAACGCGATTTCCAGAAAGCTCAACGAGCAAGATGTTGTCGACATTTTGCAGAACTTATCCAAGGATGAGAAATCTTCCAGCAAGATCATCTTTAATCGTAAGGATAATGACGACGACGACGACGATTTTTTTGATTGATCTTCCCTTTGAGGTAAAGGAATCACTGGTTCGAGAAAGGACCAAATCGATGGGCTACTGGCATACCCTCTAATTAATGTAACCTGGATCTGTGCCAGGTTGAAGTGATCTCATCAAGTGCCTTCTGGTGTCTGGATGTTTCCCGAACCTGCTCCATCTAGAACTTCTACATAGTAATAAACAAAGTAATCTTTCACTTGTATTGCTGTCTTCAATTCTTAAGTGTAGATTTGTCCCTCTCTTCTGTTCTTAAATGTACATCTGTCCCTCTCTCCTAGTATATGTCAACTTAATGCCGGTGTCTGGGCCTTTATTTAGTGGTGTTTGGGTCTTTTTTATTTACGTGTTTGGTTTTCTTCACTTTGTTTATGTTTTGAGATTCAGCTCTTTAATTACTCCTTCCCTTGTGCACCATGTCCAATATCCAGGTAATTGTGCGATGTCGGGGTAGAAATCCTCAGGAAATCGCAGCTCAGTCAAATAATGTGGTGGAGTTGGAGAATGATGTCTGTTGTTCTCCAGAAAATCCTTATGTGACCGTCAAACACGATACCATCTTGAACTCCAAGACGTTTAAAGTGGACCAAGTGTATGGAAACCAAGCTAGTCAACAATTAATTTTCAAGAATATCGGTAACCCGTTACTTCAAGACTTCTTGAATGGTTTGAATGTGTCTATTTTGGCCTATGGACAGACAGGAACGGGGAAAACATACACCATGTATGGCCATGAAAGTAATGATGGGTTGGTTCCTCTGATTTTGCATGACTTGTTTGATCAACTACTGGATGAGTATCTCGTGAAATGTTCCTTTATTGAAATATACAAGGAGAAACTCGTAGACTTACTCAATGATGAAGGTTTGAAGTTATCCATACTAAATACCAACTCCAAGATAAAAATCAATAATCTTAAACAGGTAAACTTGACAAATGTGCACCAAAGTCTAAAGTTGTTGAAAAACTGTCTAAAAAAGAGACAAGTTGCGGCCACTAACCTCAATGATAATTCTTCTCGTTCCCATACAATCTTCACCATTTATTTATATAAAAAGGTTAACCCTACTCAATTCACTCATGCCAAATTCAACTTGGTAGACCTAGCTGGGTCCGAAAACATCAATAAGTCAGGAGCAAAGTTTGAACGAGCCAAAGAAGCGGGCTTAATCAATAAAAGTCTTTTGACTTTAGGTAAAATCATTAATTTATTAAGCGAAAACAAAGATTTGAATTTCATTCCTTATCGAGACTCGAAATTGACCCACTTCCTTCAAGACTCTCTTGGGGGAAAGACTAAGACTTGCTTAATAGCCACAATATCTCCGGCCAAAATCAACCTAGCTGAAACATTATCGACCCTTAACTATGCTTCAAAGGCCAAGAATATCAAGAATTTACCTCAACTACCACAGGATAACGAAGTGGTTATGAAAAAGATCTTAATCAACGAATTGTCTCTGGAAATTAATCGGTTGAGTAAGGATTTGTTGGCATGCAAAGATAAAGAGCAGGGAATTAAAATGAGTATGGATAATTATAATGATTTTTTGAGTAAGTTTAGCAATTATGAAAACAACCTCAAAGAATCGACTTCGAAAATCAGCTTTTTAAACTCACAGCTTAATGAAAAGGATAGTATAATTGCTAGTTTGCGTAATAAATTGGAGGTAATGGAGAAGAATCATGAAATTAGCATGGAAGGTTTGAATCAACAAATAACACAAGTTAATGAAAAGTTCAACGTGGAAAAGGGTAAAATAACCAAATTGATTGAACAAAATATAAAAAACTTGACGAGCTTAGTAAATTTAAGTCTTGTTGACGAGTTTGACGTTTTCAATCAGCAGTTCAAAGCATCAATAAGTGAATTTCATGGTGATTTAATGAATTTGATCAATGAACTAAATATTAAGGACTTGATCAATAACAATTTAAAGCTTGATGATTTCGCTTCGATGATAAGTAATTATAATTCCCAGATGATGTCCACGGTGGAGGATATAAACGGACTCAATTCTAATTTGATTAAACAGAATAATGATTTTTTGGTTAATAAATTCAAGAGTTATCAATTAGAACAGAATAAGCAAATCAAACAAAGATTAATGAGTCAATTGGAATCATTGATAGATTCAAGTATGAAAAGCACCCCATTTACCCTCAATAATGAATCATTGGTGAATGACGTGTGCCGAAATTCGCATCTTATTGTTGATAATGTCACCAAGTTTAATGATGAATTCACTAGATTTGAATCCAATTACCTAGATAATATTACTAAGACATCTGACCTCATTCAGCGTAAACTCACCAAGATTGATCTAAACAATAAAATTTTCAAAATGCCCTCTTCCCTCAATCATCTCACTAACAGTTTAAGCCTTCACCATAACTATATTAACAATTTGCAATCAGATAACCAGGCTATAGTACTATCGGACGAGGATTGCGGTCCAGGCTCGACTTCGAGCCAATCCCGAGGGCTTTCATTGCTGCCTTCGAAGCCAATTTCACCTCCTATCAAGTCGCCACTAAAAGAGAATAACTCTCTCCAGCCTCCTAGCATATTCCCTGAACTCTCCACCAATGTCCCCTCAAAAGCTGATCTCTCCCCCATAAAAAACGGCCTTTCCCCTACAAAAATTGGCCTTCCTCCTACGAAGTCTGCTCTTTCACCTACAAAGTCCTACACTAGCAAAATACCGATCTTCCACGACAAAGAAAACTTCTATAAAAGAAGAAAAATGTAATATAGCATCTGTATAGAATATGTAATATAGGTAAATGGATTCCAACACCTACCAAGACGCAGCAGTTTTCTATAGAAAGTCTGTCTTTTGCAAGAATAAACAGTAGTGGGCTTAGGTTCCCATTCATATAATAGTCCGGAGATAGACATAGTAGTTGCTGCAAATTTCCCTCGAATTTGGCATATTCTGGGCTATATATTGGGCCTTCGATATCCGGTTTTTTTTTTTTTTTTTCGAAATAAAGTCCTCCACCATTGTCAATCAACCAGCTATCCGCAGACAAATACTTCTACCTTCATTGAACAGCCAATGGCTCCATCCGAGACTTTTGGCATTTCGCAAATCGGAAGTTCGCACCGGAATTAAGGGGATTCGGCAGTTCACATGTTACTTTATATACCGCACCGCAAAATCATCATTAAACGTCACATTTTGGCACACGTCTGTCTGTTTCTTTCTCAACAAAGATGGCATTATCGCGGATTACCAAATACTTACTCCTATATTCGGCGTTGTCGGTGATCTCTTTGGGGTGGTCGATCTACGACTCATTGAAAGTCACCACGAATTTCCTCTCCCTTATCAGCGAATTGACAGATGGATATAAGCTCTCGATATTTGTCAATTTCCTCTTCTTCTCCTACTTCTTGGTGGGGAAAATCATCATAATGGCTGTTTTCGGGGACTTGAGGCTCATTGAGAGTGAGCACATCTTCGAAACTCTACCCATGTTGGTGATTAACTTGTTGTTGGTGGTGAGCAACGATGATAATATCATCTTTAACTGTTTATTGCTTCACACCACCATCTTATCGAAAATATTCCACATCATTCTAATTGACCGTGTGGATTTGGTCCATTTAAAGGTGGTGAACAATACGAACAACGGCAATCTCAGCTTCTTATCCATAGTGACAAGTTACACTAATAGCCTCTATTTCTGGCTAGCAAGCTTTACATTCTTCATTGATTTCTCCATTGCCAAATTTCTCGCTTATGACGTGTTCCAGGGGGTCAATTCGGTGGTCTGCTTGTTAATTGGCTTCCAATTTGCTGTTCAAGGTGTGGAAGGCTTGGGTTACTACTCAAAGTTGCTATTGAACATCTTTGAACTAATAGTCTTTCGTAATGGTGGTCATCATCAGTCTCTCGGGGAAGAGGATGTGGAAGATGATGATGATGAGAAAGTCTGGGAAAATAAACCTTACTACAGTAAAACCATAGACATTGCTTGTGCTGCTTTAAAGGCCATTTCTTATCTTGCTTGTATCTACTTGTTGACTTTCCATTCCAGCTCCTCATTGCCGATCTCCATGTTCCAAGGAACGTATTCATCAATCAAACAAATCATTCACGAAATAAAGCAACTTCTCTCCTTCATCGAATCGAGCAAAAGACTCGATAGTCAACTAAAAAATGCTTCTAAAGAAGATTTACTGGAGTCTGACAACTTGTGTATTATTTGTCGTGAAGACATGCTTTGCGTTGATGAATATGAGCAGCTCTATAATAAGAAAATGCCACTAAGAAAGTACCCCAAAAAATTGAGATGTAATCATATTTTACATATGGGATGCTTAAAAGATTGGTTGGAGAGATCAGAGAACTGTCCATTGTGTAGAAGGAATGTGTTTAAACCTCACACGGAAACTCCGGCGACTTCTGCTGTTCCTCCTGAAACCAATCACGAAGTCAACAACGACAACGTGATAATACCTGGCAATAATGGACTTGCAACTCCTCCTACGGCTTCGACTGAGACTACCCACAGTTTCAATGATAACCCTATTATCAGATACCCTCCTCCTCCTTTATTTGTCAACATTAGTCCTTCACTGTCAATAATACCCATGGACTGGTCGATCTTGCCTATTAATGAACTCGCTGACGGGACGTTTGATTTGACACTATCCCAATACGATCGGGCTAATTTACGTATCATTGATAATACTGAAATTTATCAACTGACTACTTTTTAATGAACTCTTACGAATAAATGGCGCTTTTACAAATTGTAGTACATGGTAAAGTTACATAAATTACAGTCTATATCATTATCATTAGTCGATGTCGAAATCAAAGGCAAGCTCCTCCTCGTCTGGCTGTCTATCAGTAATTGCTTCATTGGGCTGCCTATCAGAGACTTCTTCATCTGTGCCATTCTTCTGTTCTATCTCCACCTCTTCGTCATCTTCTTCTTCCCCTTCTTCGTAGTTGAAACCAGTTAACTCGCCCTCTTCGCTATCTGAATCTACTCTTCGTTCCAAATCAAAATGATCCATGACCACATTGATTTGGTCAGTAATGTGGGCCCTTGGATAAATAAACTTGAGCTCATCGCATTTCTTCAAGTCAGATTCGATTTGTCTATTGTTTTCTACAATCTTTCTTCTCACGCTGTTTTCTTCCTCGCTCTCCATTTGCTTGATAACCTCTGTGTTTCGGCAAATCAAGCAAATGGCTCGTAGAAAGTAAAAGACCCCTTCGTTGCTGTATGGAGGTTCCAACAAAAGTTCGTCCAACGATTCCAGAACTTTACCATAATCCTTCTTACTCATGAGATTCCATAGACTTGTAATTACGAACAACGGAGCATGGCTCTTCGATCCTGATTTCCACGCTGGAGCACTTTTGGTGTGAATCTTTCTTGTAGAGTCTCGCGTGTAGATGTACTTGTTACTGGAGAAAAACGATAATAGCCATTGAAAGAAAGCATCATCTTTATTTGCTTTATTATACTCCATCAAGATTTGCACACCTAATGGCCAGATGGAGCGGATATCAACCTTGGGGATTCTTATGAGTAAACAGAAGATTTTGTAGGCCATAGGCCAGTTTCGTTTCATGATATTCAAGTGGAGGAGGATGTTCAAGTTGTGAACATGTTGTTTCAAGAGCCCACGATGAGAATTGTTGTAGTGTTTGTAAGTCGGTAGCACTTCCAATCCTCGTGAACGGATGATAAAACTAGCTTTATACCAAGAGTTTGTTGTATCAAACTCGTTGACGAGTTTTCGTAGGTGACTCTTAACACTGTCATCGTCATAATCTTCATCTTCATCGTTATCACGCTCCGGTATTTTGTCTGCCCTCTCTTCGCTCTCTGGTTCCTTCTCTATCCTCGCTTCATCCTTCGCGTCCTCGTTCCATACTTCATAAGCGTCTTGGGGTCCTAGAGGGAAACGGTCTTTCTGGGTCGAAACTTGTCCATTTTTTAGTCGTATGTACTCCAGGAGGAGCCTGTCACTTCGCTTGAGCTTCAGCCGCACTGACAGTTCCTCGCCGTTGGTGGTTATCAGCTCAAACATAAGAAGAGAAGCATTTTTTTGCGAGATAGTTTTTTTTTTTTTTGATGCGAAATACATATTCTTTTTGATGCGAAATACATTCATTTCTTAGGCAATGATTAAAACCCTCCATTTATATAGCTATTTACAGAGAAGACGGAGGAATTAATTATCATAAATATCGTTCAGGCTTAGAATCCCATTCCTGGCATACCTCCAGCTGGTGGGGCTTGAATTGGAGATTTTGGTTCAGGAGCGTCGACAATAGCACATTCGGTGGTGGCTAATAAGGAAGCAACACCGCTAGCATCAACCAAACCATTCTTAACAACTTTGAATGGATCGATGATACCGGTAGCAATCATATCAACGAATTCACCTTTAGCGGAATCGTAACCAATGTTGAAGGATGGTTCGTCGTAGATCTTACCGACAATAACAGCACCTTCTTCACCAGCGTTTTCGATGATTCTTCTTGCAGGCTTGGTGATGGCAGATTGGATGATTTCAACTCCCAATTTTTGGTCGAAGTTTTCGGCTTTGGCTTTAACTTCATCCAAGGTCTTAGAAGCTTTGATCAAAGCAGTACCACCACCTGGTAAGATACCTTCTTCAACAGCAGCTCTGGTGGCATTCAAAGCATCTTCGTATCTGTCTTTCTTTTCACCAACTTCAACTTCAGAAGTACCACCGACTCTAACCACGGCAACACCACCGGATAATTTGGCCAATCTTTCTTGGAATTTTTCTCTTTCATATTCGGTGGTTTGTTTGTCATCGATGGTTTGTTTGATTTGTTCACATCTGGCTTGGATGTTTTCTTTGGAACCTTCACCATTTAAGATAACAGTATCATCTTTGGTGATGGTGATGGAACCACAAGAACCTAACAAATCAACAGTTACGTTTTCTGGCTTCAAGTCCAATTCTTCAGTGAAAACGGTACCTCCGGATAAAATGGCAATATCACCCAAAGTGTTCTTTCTGTTATCACCGAAACCTGGGGCTTTAACAGCAGCAACTTGGACTTGACCTCTCAATTTGTTCAAGATACAAGCAGCCAAGGCTTCACCATCAATGTCTTCAGCTAAGATCAACAATGGTCTTCTGGTTTGGTTGGCAATTTCCAAGGATGGTAAGATATCTTGGATAGAAGAGATTTTCTTTTCCGATATCAAAATCAAAGGGTTTTCGAATTCAACTTTACCGGATTTAGTGTTGGTGATGAAGTATGGAGAAATGAAACCACGATCGAATTTCATACCTTCGGTGACTTCCAATTCATCTTCCAAAGTTTTACCTTCTTTAACAGTAATCACACCTTCCTTACCAACTTTTTCCATGGCAGAAGCTAATAAGTTACCGATGTGAGTATCACCGTTGGCAGAAATAGTAGCAACTTGGGCGATTTCTTCCGAGGTAGTGATTTCTTTCTTGTTTTGTTGTAAGAAGTTAACAACGGCTTCCACAGCAGCTTGGGAACCTCTTCTTAAATCCATAGGGTTACAACCAGCAGCAACGTTTTTGACGGATTCAGTGAAAATAGATCTACCTAAAACAGTGGCAGAAGTAGTACCATCACCGGCAGATTCGTTGGTTTTGGAGGCAACTTCTTGTAATAATTTGGCCCCCATATCTTCGAATTTATCTTCCAAAGTGATGGATTTGGCAACAGTAACCCCATCCTTGGTGATTTTGGGAGATCCGAATTGTTGTTCAATCAACACGTTTCTACCTTTTGGTCCCAAGGTAACAGAAACTGCATCGGCTAAGGTGTTGACCCCTTTCAACAAAGCAGCCCTGCCTTCAACTCCGAACTTCAATTCCTTGTGGGAGTAGTGACGAACCAACGAGGCGGCAGTTTTCTTTAATGATGGACGAGCAGATCTTAACATTGTTTAACGGATAATTTGAAAATAACTAGGTTATCCAATGTGGAGGTGGATGGTTTTTTTTCACGCCTTTATATTTTCAACAGAAAAAGAATGATTTTTCAACCAATTCGTTTCCGACTGTGAGTGGAAAACCAACGAAAAAATTTTGACCTCCGGTCTTTATTTTTTTTCCAGAACGTTCTTGCACGTGACCTAGTACTGATTTGGTTATGGGGGATGGATTGAAAGGTGGGTGCAAAAAAAATGGATAGTATGGGAAAGAAGGAAACCACTGAACTTGTCGATGATGAAAAAGACGGTTGAATGAGAGGGAGGTCGAACTTAAGTTTGTTTTTTTTAACATTTTCAAAATTTTCAAATTTACGAATTTTATAAGGAAATGTGCCAATTTTGGGAAAATAAAGGAAAACTGAGATCGGGTCTCGGACCGAAACCGAAAAAAACGTTAAAAATTTGACCTTTTGAAGCTGTAGATATAGAGTTCCCGAATGGTCACTTGTGCATGAATGTAAGGTAATATACCCGCAAAAGTGTGCTATAAGAAATCGAGGTCTTAATGTTGGTCAGGCCGAAGGAGAGCAAACATGGGGGCAATTCAATAACCATTAAATTTCCAAAAAAAAAGTAGTTACATCATACATACAGTTGATTCAACTCTTATTTTCTTCATAAACTTTGAAGCTACAGAATAAAGTAAAATTCTTATGCTGGTCCTTAAAATCACTCAAACTGTCAATTACGCATTAGGCTTAGCCAATGCTTGAAACTCAACTTTTTGGCTCGACCACTTCCATCGATCATGTGAGATAAACGATAAGCAAATGTACCCAACTATAAACAATAAGAGCTGAAGTCGTTTGCTGCAGGGTTAGCTCCTTTACATCTTTATTAAGAGCTTTGCGAGATGAAATTTTCAATTGCTGCAGCATGTGGTCACCCTCTCGTGGTCATACAAATTTTAAAAATACGTCCAAAGGGTGGCTGCTGGGGATGACAGGTGATATACGACGATCTATAAGCATACTGCGTGCAGCCTACAAGAGAGCTTAGCAACAGCCGATTACACAATCGCCATCAAGTAACGACCCGAGTAAAAAAATTGAATTAACCGATCTTCAAGCTGTCCAGTTGATGGAAGCGGATAAAAAGAGGTTAACAGAAAAAGATCACCAAAGCAATGACCAAACAAAAGACGCTGTCATATGATCAATAATAAGGCATTTTCCGTTATCAGCAAAATGTCAGTTATTTATTGAAAAAGAAAGAATAAAAAAATCAAACTATGAAATATTCTTTCTTTATCGGCCTTATTATTAGCCGACTTCTATAACCAAAATTCAAAATAAAGTTAACCTTTGGCAACGCAATTCAAACCTAAAAGCTTAACTCTCAGTTATCTTCTTAAAAATTAAGACGCAAAGCTGGAAAGCGCAAGTTTCGCCGAGATTACGCCTATGCCGGATGCGCTGTCAACACCTCTACGGGCTATAGTAATTTATTTTTAGCATGGTACTATTAACTAGCATAACGTAATGTAGATTCATATTCCTATGGCGGAAAGCCTGAAGTTAAGACAGGGCTTATTGAACTTTGTTGAGTGAGCCTGGTTATTTTTAGCAGTAGATGTCAAGTGCGATGCAAACTGAAACAGGAAGGTCATAATCACGTTGACAGGCTGGAAGGGGTCGTAAATTGTGATGACAAGATCTAGTCGTTTCGAATAATAAACAGGCCAATAAACTATGAGCTAATAAGCAGTAGAAATTTTACCGATACGTACTATCAAGGTCAAAGTTTATTTGGTTGTATAAAAAGCGTCGATCGCTAAAGACACCTTCACAGTCATCACCTCATCGTATGACGGAATCGGTCAAATTACTGCGGACTGGCAATTCTGTCATCAGCTTTAACAAAAATGTGTATCAGCTACAATAAGTTTGTTCGCGTAATCCCCTAGTTATGTAAGAGAGAACCTTCAGAATAGTCGAAAAACTACAATAAAGCACTTCACGGTCAACCGGCGGTGAACTTATTTTTTCCAAAACGTGGTGCGCCTTCAAAAAAATTAAACTCACGTCACAAACATACATCGTCATTGTATTTATGTCTAGCTTTATGGGGATTAAAGGGTGCATACGGTGATTGAGGAGAAATAATTTCCTATTTTTAATTTATTTCAAATGCCGAAATGCAAGCTTCCAAAAAATTTTTTTAGTGAGGTGGGCTGAAAAAAAAAATCGATCCAATTTCTTAAGCCTTGAAGGACAAGAAAAATCTGCCTACCGATCTGGTGTGCAAATACGATTCGGGAAACAAATCACAAAATATTTCATGTAGCCAATACCGTGAGAGAAGGAATGTATTTCCAAGGCATAGAAGTTGTTGCCAAACTTTCTAGAACATGTGATCGCCAGGTGTAATTCAGCAGCGAGATTATTATGACAGCATAGTAATGCTTAGCAATCGAAGGACTCTGTACTTTCCGCATCAGAAGAGTATCGCAATTTACAAGATTTCAATAGCTCTTCTCCAAAATTCACAGGTATCTCCACTTCAAACATAATTTACCTTCATTCACCGAGACTAATGCTATCAGCATTTCCCCTCTCGCATATTCTCGACTTGATAGGGAGGCGTCATATAGCAACAAAGGAGCAAACACCGAAAACAGATTGCAAGGCTGATGGGGATCTGCAGGACAATTCCCTTTTACTTGTATGGTTGGCTCAACAGTTGCCGAGTCGATCGCCGAAATGTAAAATTTCAAACCAGCCATTTAAAAAATACCTCCTTCTATTGTTTGTACTGCAATCCTAGCATTGCCTATACCGGCAAAGGAATGGTGACTATTCTGGGGCTTGGTGAATAAGAAGGCTGCTTTCATACACAAAGATCTTGACTTGTTCTGCAACAAGTCCTAAACGGGAATCAGCCTCTAATCTGAAAGACAATCAATCACCACCCGCGGAGGTACAATAGGGTGCACGACGGGCTATATGTTTTATTTTGAGTCAAATTTCCGGGGATCTGAGCAAATGCCGGCTAAGCCCACAGTTCCAGACACACACAGCCGGCATTTGAAATCTTTAACAACCTTTCTTTCGATGATGATCAGCATTTCTAATTATAGTTTATTATTATACAAGAATTGAAGGCTATGATATTACCATGATCTGAGGATTTCATAGATGTAGACATGTAGAGAAGGAAAAGTTGTGGAAAATCCGTTTGTACCACAGTTTCACTGTATCATCTGATAAAATAATGTGAAATTATATTTTCAGTATGGAAATCAAAATTTAATTTCGGCGCCCTTACAGTAGTTCGATTTTTTGTACTAACGGGAACGAGACATGTTCGCATCTTGTAGTATGACGTAGCATGAAAGGGGGTCCAGGTGATTCAGCCTTCTATAGGAGCAGCTAATATCAGTGTGGAACTACAGTTACGGAGAGCTTTTCTGAATATTTTTTTGTCGAACATTTCTTTTTCCTAGAAGCGGGCTCGAAAATTCGAATATTATTTTACGATAATTTATTTTATTAGTGGGAGCAATTGTTAGGAAAATAATGGTCAGTCATACAATTCAAAAAAATAATTTACAAAAACACGTGTACCCCGCCTCAACAGGAGGGCCGCGACCGCCTACGGGACGTCCACCACTAGCTAGAGAGGAAAACATGTTCATAAACTAAAAGGTATCTAGGAAGATGCTTCGGGATCTCATTTCCCCAGTCTGCAGTGAAAGCGTCATATCAATAGAACAAATTATGATGTGCCAAGAAAACTGGCGGAAGTCTTCATTCCCCGAATAAGCCTATTTCAAAAAAAAAAAAAAAAAAAAGTGGGAGCAGCACCTCGAAAGTTGAGGGAAATTGACAAAAAAAATAAAAAGAAATGCACCACACAATTTCCCAAAAATATCAGTGCCAAGAAAAATGGTGGAGATTCATTCCCCGGATAAGCCCAGTTTTGGAAATAGAAGAATAGAAAGGTAAGTAAGGGCAGACACTTCACGTACATCCATTCGTGAGGAAGAAGAAAGCAAAAAAATCAATAGAGTAACCGTCCCTCAACAGTTGCACATGTAAGAGGTCGACCCAACAATCCTATTATTTTAGTTTCGTGACTGCACAAAGAACCACCACACTGGATTGAGTTTAAAAAAAAAAATGAAAAAAAAACGACGATGCAGGACGTGCTGTCTGGAGCTGCAATGCACATGTACGTTTCTATTTGTTTTTAAGACCTGTCTAAAAGATGGTTCATGAAGTCTTTTCAGCTAATTCACCGATTTCGATTTCATCTTACCGCAGCACGGAAAAACGGAAAGGAGCTTTAAGATTTTAGCACTCATCTTATTCTTGATAAGTATTATTGCGCTCCATCTAAACCGACGTGAAGACGAACCTGTTCGAAATATATTCCGCGAGCAATTAACGGATTAGAACAGACTCGGCCCTATCGCTCATCATATCCGGGCATTGCCATTATTTTTTTATTTTTTTGCTTAAAATTATTTTTTATTATAATATTTAATTTTTTATTGGATTTTTTTTTTTTTTTTTTTGGATGTTCCCGTTACGTGATAATACGTTATCTTGAAATAGTTCACCAGTTATAATATTTAAATTCATCAACTCATCCAGAAGCGTTATTTTTTTTTAAAGTTCAGTAAGCCTTGTGCATCGATATTTTTATTTACTTGATTTTATACTGGTATTTATATATCGCCATATACCCACTTCTTGCAGCATTTTATAAATTTGTCTTGAGTAACTACTTTATTATTCTTTTTTCTTTTTGAATGAACTAGATTGACCATGTCCTACGTTCCTATCCATTCAGCTCATTATGCTCAACTGGATTTCTTTTACAATCTGCAACAGCAGCAACAACCCCAGCAACATGGAACCAACCTGCCTCAAGCTGCATCGCAAGGTTATGCACCATATCCTTCAATTTATGTTCCAAGTCAACAAATTACTGACAGTAATTCTTATTACTATCAACAATATCAATATCAACAGAACACACAGGCTTCTCCTCAATTGACCCAGACCCAAAGTCAAGCCAATATTTTACCTCTCCATAGCCATAACCAATTACAGCCATTGCTTCCACACCCACACCACATTCTTAGCAACAATCAAAATAATTCACTTCTTGCATCGAATCATGGTTCAATGTCATCTAATTCTTCCTCTGGTTCTTACATGTATCCATTAAGTCCCCAGTCGATTCATGATCACTACCAAGCTGGCAATAAAGAAGAACAAGCATCGCACAACTTACCTATTGACTACTCTTCCATTGTCAACTACACCATTAGCCCATTATCAAAAAGAAGAAGAAAGTCGAAGCAAAAGAAGATTGTTGATCCTCAAGATCTTGCATACCCATGTCCTCAATGTTCCAGAGTTTTTCAAAAACCTTACAATTTGAAGTCACACATGAAGACTCATTCTGACGAAAAGCCATTCAAATGTTCTTCTTGTCATAAAACATTTGCTAGATCTCACGACAAGAAGAGACATGAATTACTTCATGGAGGTCAAAAGAATTTCAAGTGTGAAGGTTATTTGAAGAACGGGGTCACAAGATGGGGCTGTGGAAAGAAGTTTGCTAGAAGTGATGCTTTATCAAGACACTTTAGAACTGAAACTGGTTGGTTATGTATTAAACCACTAATGGACGAGGCTAAAGAACTTGATCAGAACTTTACCAACGCAAATAACTTCCAACAAAATGATGGTAAAGAAGATTATGATAATTCCAATTTCATTAGAAAGCTAATTCAATCGAAATAGTTTGACGTTGCTTAAGCATTTAACGATTTAACGAAATAGAAACTGGCTAGTTTATGGCACTTATAGTTACAATACATCTACAAATATAAGCTCTGTAAACACTGATCACGGTTGTGAATGTGCTCTGTAAATACTTCGATTACTGTCGTGGACTTATGAGGTGGGGAAGGACCAATAAATTAAAAATTGGGTAAAATTCGGACCGATCCTGGACATTTCCGATTTTAGTATTGCCTGACTTACATCATCCATCTGAATGGAGTTATACTGTTGGCTGCAACCGGCAACCGGCTACAACCCCCGAGGTCCTTCGGTACCTATTACCACCCCAGCAAGTTTGCCCAAGCACCACCGAGCGGCCCTCGTACATCCCTCGAGTTTCTTGAAGAGTCAGGCCATCGGCTTCATAAATGATGCACAGCCCTTAAACCACCAAACTTGCAGCCCGGCCCGATACTAACTCCGGTACGCATCCGTGCACCGAACCAAATCCACGCACCGAACCACATCCGTGCACCAAGTAATATACACCCGTGCATCCCGGTCTTTGGCCCACTTTTTCCCCACACTCCGAGCTCATAAAACATTTTGTGACCAGATTATACGACACACCTGGTGATTTCAAGAGTATAAAAAGCTACCGAGATCCAGATCAGACGACTTTCTCGCTATAACCGCCATGTCTACGTATTCGCTCGAAGAAGGGCTCCCCAAGTTGCCCGTACCATCGTTGGCATCCACCACGCGGCAGCTATTGGCGGCATTGAAGCCGTTGGTTTCTGCTGAAGAGTATGGCGATCTCTTGAACGATTCAGTGGAGTTTATTGGCAATCCTCATATTTCGTTGCTCCAGAAGTATCTTGAGAACATTTATCGCCTTGACCCGAGTCTATCTTGCTATCTCAACTCCATCAATGATGAAACCTTCCCTGGCATTTACGGTGAGTTGAAAGGCGATATCTTACCCCGGAACCCATACCTCATCTTCGAAGAAGACCCATATGCCCAAACTTTGAATCCACCCAACCAATGCCAACGTGCTGCTAACTTGATAAACTCTTCCTTAAAGTTTATCATTAGTTTGAGGAACGAGACTCTAAAACCTGATTTGACTCCTACCAATGGTAATCCATTGACTATGCTGGGGTATAAACACCTATTTGGTACAACCAGAGTGCCCAAGGCGAAGAAGGAAGGGTTCGGTTTTGGTCACCAGGTTTCAATCAAGCACAGTGCTTCATTCAACGACTCCCGTCATATCGTGATCATCTGTAATAATCAGTTTTACAAGTTGGAAGTAATAACCAGTGAAAACAAAGAGTCAGAAAACACTTATCACAATATTTGGTTTACCGACTATGAGCTTTCTAACATCTTATCGGAGGTGATTGAAGAATCCAAGGAAATCGACGATATCGATGCCATCAACAACTCCATTGGGTCCATCACCACGCAAACGTACCATCACTGGAAATCAGGAAGACTGGAGTTGTTAAAATCAAATGGTCAGAATCTTGGTATCATTGATGATGCTTTATTCGTTGTAGTTCTCGATCATTTGAATAGTCCTGTCAGTGACCAAGAGAAAACAGAAGTCATCTCTCATGGGACTTCTAAATTGTTACCTGGTACCAACATTCAAGTGGGCTCTTGTACTTCCAGATGGTACGATAAATTACAGTTCATTATTACGGCAAACGCCGCTGCCGGAGTGGTATGGGAGTCCACCTCCATGGACAGTACAGCAATATTACGGTTCATTAGTGACATTTACACCGATCTGATCTTGAAACTAGCCAAAAATATCAATGGCTCCGAATACACCCTATTTGACGACAACATCAAGTTTGTTTCTGGTGCTAATCAACAGGACAAACCAAAAAAATTCCGGTTGAATTTTGTCAAGACCCCGGAATTGCAAAATTTGATTCACTTATCAGAAACGAGATTGGCAGACATTATCAACCAACATGAATACAAAACATTGAATTTGAAGATCAATAGCCATCTCATCAAGAAAAATGGAGTTTCCATCGACTCATTTATTCAAGTTTGTTTCCAACTTGCTAATTACACATTGTATGGGAAAATCGCCAATACTTTAGAGCCAATTACCACAAGAAAATTTCGAGACGCTAGAACTGAGTTGATTCCGGTTCAGAACGATACCATTCTCAAATTGGTGAAAAGCTACATCACCCTGTCGACAGAGGAGCTTTGGGATTTGTTCGTCCAATGCTGTGAAAACCACACCCGGCAGTATCGAGATGCCATGTCAGGGCTAGGATTCGAGAGGCATTTCACGACATTGATGCAGGTATTGAAAAGTCCAAAGTACATCGAACATTTGAATGAGCTTAATGAAGCTGTAGGCTTGGGATTACCTCCGTTACCTGATTATAGTACCATCACCCAATCAGAGATTCCATTTTTATCCAATCCTTTGATTGAAAAGATCTCCAAACCAGAATTGCTCATTAGTAACTGTGGGAATCCTGCACTTCATCTCTTTGGAATTCCCCCAGCAATAGAACAGGGGTTTGGTATTGGTTATATTATCCATAAGGATAAGATTCAAATTACAGTTTCGTCCAAACACAGGCAAACCACCAGATTCATGGATACGTTCACTGCGATAGTTAATGACGTGAAGTCAGTCGTGAGAAACAAGTCTAGTTTCTTGGCCAGTTTAGCTGATTCGAATGCAAGAAAGGAAGAACTACAAAAGGTTAGAATTGAAAAGGAGTTAAGTAACATTAACTTAAGCTCTCCTCTGACCAGACATCCAATCGAGCTTACAACCACTCCTTTGCCATCAGGAAATACATCGAGGGTATCTGTTGCCAACAAAGAACTTGACTTGAAGAAATACATCTACACCAACAACCGAATGGAGGTGGATGAAGAGGAAATGAATACGAAATCGAGGTCTGGTTCGTTATCTGAGGACTATGATGTCTTGGGAGGTTATGGATACTTTGATTTCGGAGAGGTTGATACCAGAGAAGATGAGATGAGTAGGAATGAGTCGTTTTTAAATACGAAATCGAACATTGCTTCGAGATCACACTCTTCTACGAACTTATCGAGCTTGAATGTAGCTTTACATAACAAGCCTCTTTTACAGGCTGATATCAAGCAACGGACATCATTGAGTGAAAGTATAAGAGATCGTCTTTCCCACGAGTTTTCAAACAGTGGGACCCCATGCTTAAGCAGCGACGATGCCAGTACTTCGTCGATTAGCACGGATGAGGCTGTTGGGTTGCGGCCAAAGAACCAGATTGGACGAGAGCTCAACATGGCCAGTTTTTAGAAGGATGTAGCTTTAATGCAGATCAGACTTGAAGAATAGGACCAAAGTAGAATTGAAGGTAGATACGACCTCTAAATGAGACTTGAAGTGTAGACTCGAGGTATAGCTTGAAGTTAAGATTCGAGGTATAGACTCAAGATATAGCTTGAAGTATAGACTTGTAGCAAGGCTTAAAAACTTTACAGTCGGGTCGTAAGCTGAAGAATGCTTAGCGTGCCAGTTCCGCTTCTGACGGCCCACCAGATGCGTTTTCGGCCCAAAAACCGTATGCGCAAGGCCCATCGCCAGTCCAGCCGCTGCTCATTTGGCCCGAAGTCAGCCTAGTCTCGCCCGAATGGCCACTGCGACTGGGCCGAGACTGGAAGCAGGCCCTGCGCGCGCTCATTACAAATCATCATCTCTCTTCTCTTCTCTTCTCTCTCTTCTCCACACCATGAGGATACCCAGATCCGGGGTCTCTCCGTTATCCAAGCGCATTCTCCGTATCGTGGGCCCCGACGCGACGCGTTTCCTCAACGGGCTCACCACGACCCGTCTTCTTCCCAACGTCATCAAGAAGAAGCAACATACTATCAGTGAGAACGAGAACAGACATGCCGTGCTAGGAGAACTCATAGACCTCAACAAGAACTGGGGAGTGATGCACGAGGACATCTACGACCCGGACCAGAACATATTGATCCGGCGGGATGGGCTCAACTCGATGTTTTTGAACTCCAAGGGAAGAATCGTCAACGACTGCTTCATGTTCTCCAATCCGTTCCATAACGTAGGTCAGCAGTTTGCCAACGACATTTCCCAGCCCAACTTTCTCGTGGAATTCGACGCCAGCTTCTCCATGCAACTCCAGATGCTCTTGAAGCTACATAAGTTGAGTGCTCGCATCAAAATCGACCAGCTAAACACCCACCACTCGTACTACTACTACAATGACAGCGTGGAGTTTGACGAATGGCTAGACGAGGTCCAGTACAAGTACTTCACCACCATGGACCCAACATCGGCGTTGCAACAGGCCAATCTGTTCATCGAGGACGAAGTAGTATTCAATGCTGGTTTCTCGCAGAATATCGTGGGCTTTGCAATTGACAATCGAATCCCCAATTTCGGCATCAAATTCATTACAAACAAACCAGTATCCGTCGACAACGCCACCGACGATAAAATCCCGTTGCACGAGTTGTTCAGCGACCAGTTCAAGAGCAAATTCGCCGTAGATGCCACCACCGAAGACAGCATCATCAAAAGACGGTTTTTGAACGGATTGTTCGAAACTGCCGATGCTCCGCCAGGAACCTCTCTCCTCCCGTTTGAAACCAACTTGGACTACGTGAACGGGCTTTCTCTCGACAAAGGGTGCTATGTAGGACAAGAATTGACCATAAGAACGTTCAATAATGGAATCATCCGGAAAAGAGTGCTCCCGGTACAGTTCTTTACCCTCGACCGTCTTGAAGCAGTAGAGCAACAGCAGACGATCGAGTTGAATCCGGATGATGAGGTGAATGACTATATCAGCAAACTCAACTTGTCCAGCACCTCCAAGCTCGACGTCAGCCCCATGGACTCAGCGGAGGCCGTGCCAGCACCTGCCGCTGCTTCAGGGGCCCCGTCTCCCTTCGGAGCTACGTCGAAGCCCATCAGAAAACGGAAGACTTCTAGCGGGAAGATTCTTTCCATCAATGCCAACCTCGGGTTCATGCTTATGAGCCTCTCGGACTTGGAAAAGAGTAGTCTCTACCAGATAGAAATCCCTTCGCTCGAGTCGGGAGGAAATGGGGTCAAGAAGATCGGCATCAGGGTATTTCGCCCGGACTGGTGGCCGGAGGAGGAAGAGTAGTGTAGTTCTTGTATATAATATAGGTATGATGAGAAGATGTAGAGGGTGGAGAGTGGGTCGAGAGTGGAATGGGCAGAGCTGAGGGAGAGAATCGGCGGAGCTTGGGCGGAGTGTGGATAAAGTTGGCGGAGCCTGGGCTGAGAATGCACAAAGCCTGGGCGGAGAATGCGCCCAATCTTTGCGGCCGAGTACACCCGTACCCCTGCCCCCCCGCACAGTTGTTCCTGGCTTTGAGCGATCTTGTGCTAGATCAACCCAAAATCAAGTCTAATTTCACTTCTCTCGCGTTTTCCCACCACGTTGTTTCCAGAAGTTGGGCCCAGAACACATCATGACAAGGCTCCAGAGCTCGAAAACCACCCGTTTGATTGTGCTCGTGGGGCTCTTGCTAGCTTCAATATTCTATTTATCCATCACCTGGCCGACTGAAAAACCCACACCTTTCCCCACCGAATTTGGCGACGCTTTCAATCACGATAATGATGCCATTAGCGAGAAACCGGTCGATAAACCGAAAGCTCGTCCTGGGATGAAAACTGGCCCGGCAGCAGCCAACAAAGGCTTCGATGCCGGCGAGTACTACGAACAAGATATCAACGACGACGAAACGAGAAACCCAAGCCGATTCTTGGGCGACATCACCGAAGTTGACCCCAGCGAGTTGGAAGATGCTATGGCCGAGGAAGATTTGGAGTATAAAGAGAACGAAAAACCCCCCAAGTACCAAAAATTGGCAGGGGCTCCTGGCCCCAAGGGGTTCAATATACCGAAGGTTCTCCCAGCAGTAGAGGTCAAGCCGTATGCCGTAGTCCCGCAGACTTTTGAAAACGTCAAATCCTTTGATTTCCGAATTTACTCCCACAACGTGAAAAATGGAGGTCATACTAAGTTGGTTCCTGGAGAACAACCGTGGCCCAAACGTTCGAGAAAGATATCGTCCTCCATCAGAAACAATGCCATCCACAACACCGTGGTGGCCCTCCAAGAGGTTTATAAGTTCCAACTCGATGATATAATGAATGACTTGAACAAGTTTTCCTCGGATTGGGAGTACTACGGAGCCGGAAGAATCGATGGTAAGGAAGAAGGCGAATTCGTTCCGATTTTATATAAGAAGTCCGAATGGGAGCTTGTTTTCAGTGATACTCTTTGGCTCAATGAGAAAAACCCAAGAATCGCCTACGAAGGCTGGGATGCCAAATATTTGAGAGTGGTTTCTTTCGTTACTTTGAAACATAAAGAGTCTGGAAACTACATCAATGTGTTCAACACTCATTTCGATCATCTCGGGGAAATCTCCCAAATAGGATCGGCCCACATGATCATCGAACCAATGAACAACATCAACAATTGGCCCTCATTCTTGGCCGGTGATCTCAACTGCGAACCAAACTCCAAGGCATATAAACTCGTCACCGAAAACTACAAAGATCTGTCGAAATTAGTCACTCCCTTCACCAGATACGGCCACAGCAGGTCCACTGTCACCGGGTTCCAAGGAGAAGTGCTAGCAAGAGGTGGTCAAACTATCGACTACATTTTCGTGCCAAAGTATGCCATCAAAGCTTCTCAGGCTCCCTCATGCGAGCCAGACAAGTCCATTCATAGCGCAGCATCGTCCAAGATATTCTTACAACTTCTTGGGTTTGGCTTGATGCACTCCAAGTTCAACGGCCATTACATGAGTGACCACAGACCCATAATAGCGGACTATAGACTTGGCCCCAAGAAATGTTAATAGAGAAAAGCCGTACACCAAACACATTTTAATGCGTAGATCCGTACATCTCATATCAGCAACCGTGCACATATCTATTCAGTAAACAAACAACGTAAATCCTCCACTTTCTTGTTACAGAACAGCAGACTATGGATAACCCACACGAACAGGTTCAGAACGCGTTGTTGTCGCGTATAATCAGCAATCTAGTATGTGCCAGCAGGAAAAGAAAAACTGATCAAGTACTAACGACTTGTAGGAGAACCTAAACGATTCAGTTACGGAAGTTAATGAATCATTGAGAGAGATCAACAAGAACAACAGAGATACCGAGCTACTTGCAAGAATGTGGGAGAATTACTCCAAGCATTTTGATTACAATTTAGAAGCTACTGGTGAAAAACGAAAGCCATTATGAGAAGTCCCATAAGAGGAAACGAAGAGGGTTGAAGTGATATGAGTGTCACAGTGAAAAAAGGTTCGAGGAGAAGCGAGTGTTATGGCTGTCACAGTGAAGGAAGGTTTGAAGAGGAAGAGTGCTTCAATTACCTTCGCAGAAGTGGACGGCTGTGGCTGACAACATTGGTCTTTAGCCCTCTTTTTTGAATGTTAGAATCGGCCAAGGCTTATCATATCCAATTGTCTAACACTCTTCTTACAGTAGAAGTACAAGCAATTCTGTGCCGAAATTGTTCTATCATTAACTAGGAGTTTACGTTCACGAAACGAGAAGTAATATAAGTAACTATCAGGGTGGGATGTTTCCACTCTTATAATCATTTAAATTCGCTAGTAAACTTATTTGACAGTGATACATCTTTATCGAGAGGGAGCACCTCCAAATGATCAAAGGATTCATTCACATTCACCCACAAAGTTCAAGTAGAGTTTCCAATATCCTACAGCCACTTCCAAATGTTAATATTATATTTATGACTATATGGTACAAATTAATCCATGAATCATGAATGGCAGCTTTGATGGATCGAATAATGTACAACAAAGCTGCTAGTCCTGTATCTGTTTGTATTTAATACATTTATTCTTGGGTTGCTTGGGTTGGTAATAAACCGTATCTCTTCTTTAAGGTAACTCTTTGTCTGGAGTATTTGTCATCTGGGGAGAATCTGGCGGGGTGGGCAGATTTGGTAATCTCACCTTCTTCAGTGACCTTCTTTAAAGTGTAGATTCTCTTGCCGTCGGGGCCCAAAGTGTACATCAAATGCATTTTGCCTGTTGTATACCTAGTAATGTTTTTTAAAGAAATTTTTCACTTTATCTTGAGATGGGGTTGAGTCTTCCTGCACACAAACGCACCCGTACACACGATCGTAAGCGCAAGTTTCAAATTGAATCCGTACACCAGAAGACTTGCGGATATCAACACATTTTAGATTTGGCTGTAAACTAAATCCATCACTAAGCAGTCGCCATGGCTCCGCCGAAAAAAGATGCATTTGCTGATTTATTCCTGTCAGCCACCGCGTCTTCGTCATCGTCAGTCAATCAAAGCAACAAACTATCATTAGCGGAGCGCCAAACTGCCAAACCAGCTTTGAATACCTCCAATTCCTGGCTAGATCTCGACGTATTGTCTAGTCGGCAATCTCCTGTGCCTTTCAGCTCGAGCCAACCAATTTCAACTAATGGCAGTCTGACAAGTATAATCAATGATCCATTTGACATCTTCACTAAGCCGGCAGATGCTACTCCGCCACAATCATCAGTACCGCAGAGAAGCTCTGGCCTGAAAGTACAGCCTTCGTTGTTGGACGATGATTTCATCGACGCATTCACCCCAGAACCCCAACTGGAACCAGAGCCAGCTCCACCAGTCAGATCAGATCCTGAGACAACACCACGGCCAGCATCAACATCCAACTTGCAATCAGAATCGAACCTTGCACGGCCAGCATCAGCATCAAAGGACGACTCCATTTTGGCGGAGTTGGTGGACATTGGGTTCCCTGTAGATGTTTCCAACCACGCCATAGCTACCGTTGGCCCCAACTTGCAAGCGTGTGTGAATTTCATAATGAATGGAGGAAAGAACCTGCCCAGAGCCCCCTCCAGACCAAGCTCCCGCAGTCATACTCGTCAACAGGAACACGATTTGAGCTCAACAATCAACGATCTTTCCTCCGATTTGCTAAGTAAAGCAGCTATTTTCTATAATAAATCGAAGAAAACGGTGTTGAAGAATATTGAGCAACTTCAGCAGGGCCCAGGCCAACAGGGAGGCAGAGGGAGTTCTGATGACAATCTTCCTGCTTGGATGCGTAACCAGCATAAGTATAAGAAGGATGCTGTAGAGAGGAAACAGAATGGAGAAAAGTTTGAGGATTATGGCTCTGATGATGAGAATATCAACAGAGAAGAAATCAATAGGTATATGGAGTCTCAAAAGCAAAGGGACAGGGAGAAACAGAAGCAAAGAATTGATAATTTCAAGGAAGCAGCCAGAAAGAAAATGAATGGTAGCCCAAGTCAAGAAAGGAGAGCCCGTGAGAGTGAAAGACCATCTTCCAGAGGAGAGCATTCCATTAGGAGTTCTGAAAGACCCCCCTCAAGAGGAGAGCATTCTATTGGTGGTTTAGAAAGGCCATCATCAAGCTCTCAGGTGCAAAGAGACTCCAGGTCATCGACTCCTGTCAGTAGAAAGCTGCCAAGTATACCAACATCCAAACCTTCTGTCAGTGAGGATAATTTACTTGATTTGGGTCCGCAACTTTCCCGAGCAGAAAGGTTTAAAATGTCCAATAACGACGATGATGTAGTAGTCAGCAGAAGAAGAAGACCAGCTAGTGGCTTAAGATCTTCCACACCCTCGGCATCTCCGTCAATAAATAGTCTGAGCCCACCTCCAACAACCAGCTCCGAGCCTCTCAATGCATTCCAGCGATCAGATTTTGAGGTGTCCAAGGCCAAAGCTACCGACTTATTCACCAACGGAGATTACGATTCTGCTCATAATGCATATTTAAAATGCTTGGAAGCATTGCCCCCTAATCACGAGTTAAGGATCATAATCTACTCTAATCTTGCATTGACTTCAACGAAAACTGGTAGCTACAAACAAGCCCGTGAATTCTGTGATCTAGGAATGGGTCTCGTCGGTGAAGAGTTCAAGAAATCGCTGTACACCATCAACGATAAAACCATAAAGTCATGGTACGTGAAGTTGCTTTCGAGAAAAGCCGAAAGCTTGGAGCAATTAGAGTCCTACAAAGAGGCATTGGACAGTTACTTGGAGCTCGTGAGTCAATTTGGGGTTACTGATAAGAAGGTTTTGGACGGAAAAAGACGAGTGAATAATATTCTTAATCCGCCTGTCAAGGCACCTACACCAGTGAGAGCCAAGAAAATCGAGACAAAGAGCAATAGCAGTAATGAAGCATTGAAACGGATAAGAGACCAAAATGAGGAGGAAAAACGTCAAGATGAGCTAAAGTTCAAGCTCCACGATGAGATCCAAGACAGGTTGTTCCAATGGAGCAATGGTAAAGAGGATAACTTGAGAAGTTTACTCATGGCATTACCTAATATTTTACCTGAAAGGTTGGGTTTTGCTTTTGTCACCACCAAGAAAATCACCCTTAATGACTTGATGCTTCCCAAAAAGGTCAAGATCAACTACATGAAAGTGATCAGCTCTATTCATCCGGATAAATTAGGGAAGTTTGAGGCTGAAGACAAGATGATCTGCCAGGGTGTATTTGTCATATTGAACAAGGCCTGGGATAATTTCAAGGATCAGAATGGTATCAGCTAGGGGAGTTCAGAGTTGTTAAATTGTTGCCGTTTATACGTTCTATAGTGTAATTTAATAGACAAGTGAATGTCAAAACCCTTACACCAGGATATCTTATCGCCGAGACAGTTTGGCACCTCGGAGTAATAGAGTTCTGATAAGGCGATTGTTTCTCCACGGTAGCGTGATGATGACAGTCAATCAAGTTGAATATCCGAGTACAAAGAGCTCATATTTCTCAATAATGCTTACTTTAAATACGACAGGATAACTTCGGAGAATTATCGATTTTGGCTGCGAAATACAAAACTATAGCTGCCGGAATGTCAATTTGCCAGTTCCGAATTTCTCATCATAAACCTCATGGATTCCCATATTACACATTTATCGCTTATATATACAGCCGTCAAGTCCATCACACTAAACTCACACGCTCTACTTTGTTAGGCGGACATATGGCATGGAGTTAAGGAAAGTCCGCGAGTCCGTCTGCATTCGGCCGAGCGTGCACTATAAATGAATGCGCGTTTCTTCTTTTGACAGCAAGTTGCCTGATAATGGCATCAGACTCAGTCAAAACGGAGGAAAAGCAGGAAAAGCAGGAAAAGCAGGCACAGCAGCTTCCTCCGTACCCATTCAGCAAGTCGGTCAAAGATTGGATCCACCACGCAACGTCCCAAGAGTTTTCCGATGCCAAAGTAGAAGAGAAATTGCTATCTTACTTGCCCTTCTTTCCCGAATCCGATGGCAAGAGAACAGGTCGGGTCATCAACACCAAAATCGATAGCAAAAACTACATTCATGAGTTCTACATCGAGAACACTGAGCCAGCATCGATAACTAGAGATGTGGTTTTAATCCACGGCTACGCGGCAGCATTGGGGCTTTTTATGGATAACTTTGATCTGTTATCGTTAGTACCCGGAATCAGAATCCATGCCATTGATTTATATGGGTTCGGGTTTTCTTCAAGACCGGATTTCCCCAAGTTCAAATATAGCACAAAGGAGGACATCTACAAGATCGAAGATTGGTTCATTGACAGCATCGAGAAGTGGAGAATCAACCGAAAAATCGATAAGTTTATCTTAGTGGGACACTCCTTTGGAGGTTATTTGTCTAGTGCGTACTACCGAAAGTACAACCGCAGAGACTCCAACTCGGAATGTGTCGTTCAGAAACTAGTGCTTTTGAGTCCAGTGGGGGTGGAAAGGAGCAAGTACTCGTATTTGAAGGACGAGACGAGCGCTGGACACCAGGAAGAGAATACAACGGCCCACGAGCTACAGTTGAGCCGAGAAATCACCGACAACCAGGAGGATTTGGTTCATGATGGAAACATCGAGGGGTTCAGATCTACTAATGAAGACGATAGTCCGTTTGAATCGAAGCTGATGCGATACTTGTGGGCAAAGCATTTTTCTCCATTCAGCATCATTAGACACGTAGGTCCATTGAGGTCCAAATGGATCTCCGGCTGGACTAGAAGGAGGTTCTCTCATATTTACACACAAGACCCGCAGCGTTATCAAGCCATACACGATTACATTTATAGAGTGTTCAACGCCAAAGGCAGTGGTGAGTATGCCATTACTCGGGTGTTGGATTACGGGGCGTTGGCCCGCTTACCGTTAGTGGAGCGCATTCCGCAAAAAGTGGTTGCAAATGATACTCCGGTTTTGTGGTTGTATGGGGATAAGGACTGGATGAACGAAAAGGCCGGAAAGGAAGCACATGATGAGATCAACCGTCTTTCTACTGCGAAGTCGAAGAAGAAGTTGTCGACCTATGCGCTCATTTCCAATGCGGGCCATCATCTTTACCTCGACAACCCACCGGAGTTCACGGAGGTTCTATTCAAATTTCTAGAGATAGACCTCATACAGGGAGTGGATGATGAGTCCTCATCGACGAGAACCGCATCTATTTAGTTAAGCTAGACCTCGTACAAACAATTATGCAATTTTTCAGAAATGTAGAAAAACAAGATATATACAAGTATGTAGAAATGTAGAAGAACAGCAGTTGTGAAATTATTTAAAGATGTAGAAGATCAGGAAGTATACAAGCACGAACTGTAGAAGAACAGGAATTATACAAGTACGAAATGTAGAAAAACAGGAAATATACAAGTACTCGGTAAGAACCTTGCACTTCCAGAGACCGGTATTTAGCTAATAACCACATCCGTATGCCACGTATCTCCTGCTTCAAGCTACCCCTTTCTTCACGATCTTGCCACCTTTCTGGTCTGTCCATTCGCTATCTTATATCCCTTCGGAAGCTGACTTGCCGTATCTGGTACATTCCTCCGTATACGATTTTTCACTCTAAAAAATATGTGGGGGAATAAAACGCGAGGCCTAATTAGGAATCTATTCCGCAGATCCCCATCAACGAGCAGATTCGAAAGGACAAGAACAATATAATTTTGCATCTCGTTAGTTAAACATGGCCAATTATTAGCTACAGGCGGAGCCCCAAACTTCTCCCCTATATTTTTCAACATACTAGCACTTTCTCCCTACTTCGAGTGGATTTTCCTCCCCATAGTGGGGTGACGGGAAAGATGGTTCCGTCCTACATAGCCGCAGAGGCACGGGTCTGCAGCCGCAACAATAAACTACAAGAACAATAAAGTACACGGACAATAGTGGACGTTCTCAAATGAATTCTTCCGTCGGTTCCTGGACGCATCAACTCCCCAACATATTTTTCCACGCCACCCCCCCACGTCTGCTCTGAAAGTCCCAAAACAGTAATCTAACGCTATATGGTGGTGGGAAGATCATACCCGCATGAGAGGCTAACGCTGGGGGAAACCGACTTTTTTCCGCACCGGAATTTCGGGGCTCGATGCCAAATGGAGGAATTGTCCCGAGATCTCCACAATTACAGAAAATCATACAAATAGCGACGATGAGAACCTGAATTTTTCATTTGTTTTCAAATTTTCTTAGATTAATCAACATACATTTGAAATGGCTGATATTGATATTGAAAAAACCCTTGCTCAGCTTTCTCTTAACGAGAAGGTCGGTTTACTTGCCGGGATTGACTTCTGGCACACCTTCCCAGTCGAAAGATTGGGTGTTCCAAGTCTTAGATTTAGTGACGGTCCTAATGGGGTCAGAGGTACCAAATTCTTCAATGCGGTTCCTTCTGCTTGTTTCCCATGTGGAAGTGGTTTAGCTGCCACCTTCAACAAGGACTTATTGCTTAAAGCTGGTGCTTTGATGGCTGAAGAAGCCAAGCACAAGTCTGCTCACGTCATTTTGGGTCCAACCACAAACATGGCCAGGGGTCCTCTTGGAGGAAGAGCTTTCGAATCCTTCAGTGAAGATCCTTACCTTGCTGGTATGGCTTCTGCTTCCATTGTCAAAGGTATTCAAGATGGTGATATCGCTGCCACCATCAAGCACTTTGTTGGTAATGATTTAGAGCACGAACGTCATTCCAGTGACTCCATCATAACCCAAAGAGCCTTGAGAGAAATCTACTTAGAACCTTTCAGACTTGCCGTCAAATACGCTGATCCAAAGGCCTTCATGACCGGTTACAACAAGGTCAATGGTGAACATGTGTCCCAATCAAGAAAAATTCTTCAAGAAATTCTCAGAAAGGAATGGGGTTGGGATGGTACTATCATGTCCGACTGGTACGGTACTTACACCAGCAAAGTCAGTATTGAAAATGGATTGGATATTGAAATGCCAGGCCCTCCAAGACTCAGAACTGTTGATGCTGTTACTCACCAAGTTCAATCCAGAGAACTCCACGCCAACGACGTTGATGACAGAGTTAGAGGTGTTTTGAAGTTGATCAAGGCTACTGCCAAGGCTGGTATTGTTGAAAACGGTCCAGAAACCAGCGACAACAACACTCCAGAAACCAGTGCTTTATTGAGAAAAATTGGTGGTGAAGGTATTGTTTTGTTGAAAAACGAAGACTCCATTCTTCCTTTGAAGAAAACTGACAAAATCGCCGTCATTGGTCCTAACGCCAAAATGTCTGCTTCATCTGGTGGTGGTTCTGCTTCTTTGACTGCTTACTACAAAACTACCCCATACGAAGGTATTCTGGCTAAATTAAGCTCTCCTCCAGAGTACACTGTTGGTGCCTATGGCCACAAAGGTTTACCAGACTTGGGACAACACTTAATTAACCCTGCTACCAAGAAAACCGGTCTTAACATGAAATTCTACGCTAAGGACCCTAGTGACAAAGCCAATGCTGGTCAAGAACATTTCGACGAAATCAACACTAATAATGCTTACATTATCTTGTTCGACTATAAGTCTCCTATCGACACCAACCTTTACTACGTTGTGTTAGAAGGTGATTACACCCCAGAAGAAACCGCTACTTATGAATTTGGTCTTATCAACTTCGGTACTTCTCAACTTTTCGTTGACGGTAAATTGGTTGTTGATAACAAAACCAAACAAACCCAAGGTGACTCTTTCTTCGGTTTGGGAACTGTGGAAGAAAAAGGTACTATCGAATTACAAAAAGGTAAAACTTACAGAATTACCATCGAATTTGGTTCTGGTCCAACCAGTCTTACCTTTGGAGATGATGCTGTTAACTTTGGTGGTGGTGGTGCTGTTTGTGCTGGTGTTGCTAAGGTTATTGATCCTCAAGAAGAAATCAAGAAAGCTGCTAAATTGGCTGCTTCTGTTGATAAGGTTGTTTTATCTATTGGTCTCAACCAAGAATGGGAAACCGAAGGTAGAGACAGAACTCACATGGATCTTCCAGGTTACACTAACGAGTTAGTTAGTGCTGTTTTAGATGCTAACCCTAACACCGTTGTGGTGAACCAATCTGGTACTCCAGTTGAAATGCCATGGTTACCTAAGGCCAAGGCCTTGGTCCAAGCTTGGTACGGTGGTAACGAGTTGGGTAATGCCATTGCTGATGTTTTATTCGGTGACGTCAATCCTTCTGGTAAGTTGTCGTTGTCATGGCCATTCAAACTAGTTGATAACCCAACCTACTTGAACTTTAGAACTGAAAGAGGAAGAGTCTTGTACGGTGAAGACATTTACATTGGTTACAGATACTACGAAAAATTACAAAGAAGAGTTGCTTTCCCATTCGGTTTCGGTTTATCTTATACTGAATTCGCCTACTCTGGCTTGAAGGTTAGTGTCGATGAATCCAAGGACTTGTTGGAAGCTTCTATCAAGGTGAAGAACACTGGTGCCGTCGATGGTGCTGAAGTTGTTCAAGTCTACATTTCTTCCAAACAAACCACCGTCACTCGTCCAATCAAAGAATTGAAGGAATTCGCAAAGGTTTTCTTGAAAGCCGGTGAAGAAAAGACTGTTGATTTCAAATTATCTTTGAAGGATTCTGCTTCTTACTTCGATGAATACGAAGACAAATGGTCTCTTGAGGCTGGTGACTACGAAGTCCTTGTCGGTAAGAGCAGTGACGATATTGAGGAAATTGCACCATTCAAGGTTGCTACCTCCAAGTTATGGTTGGGAATCTAATTTTACGTCTAGGTTAAATAAGGTTATAGAGAAAAATACTTTCTTACATTCGATCTGTAGATGTGATTATTAAGGATAATATTCAGGTCCAGCACAGTATATTTAAGTAAATGCGCTATATTTTTCAGTATATGCACATCATTTCTAAGTATTTTCACAGCATTTTTGTTCACAGTTCTTCAAGTATTATGATCATTTCCTTTACTACGTTTTGATCTTCTAGTACTTTCCTTCAATATGAGTACCAGCACTACCACCAACTGAGATTTTGATTTCACCACCAATTTCCTTCACCTCAGCGGAAATCTTGCCGCTTCTACCCTTGTGTCTTCCTTGCAGAATATTAAGGTGGCCTCTGAATCCAGAATAAGTCGCCAAGAACGCAGCATCAGCTCCAGCTCCAGAGCCGCACACTGGATCTTCATCGACTCCCGAAACAGGAGCAAAGTTTCTTGCTTCGTACGACCCGTCAGGATACTTACCAAAAATCGAGTACCCTGTCCAACCGTGTTTAGCAGAGAGTTGTCTGATCTTACCAAGATCTGGTTGAATGCTATTGACAATTGCTGCTGAAGCAACATTTATCGTGAGCCACTTAGGCCCATCCTCCACAAGCTTTGGCACTGCTACCTGGGAGCAGACACCTGCATCCAAATTCAACGAATCCTCAATGGCTGCTGTAGTTTCGGAATCGATATCTGAAATCTTGAAGTATGGAAGTGCAAATTTAATGGTTTCTCCTTCAACCGTCAATTCTACAATTCCTGCTCCACACTGTTGGTATACTTTACCATCTGGCGAGGGTTTTGCCAAACCAGACTCGAGAACAGCATGACAGGTCCCAATTGTTGGGTGCCCAGCGAACGGAAGTTCTTCTCCGGGGGTGAATATACGTACACGATAGTCAGCTTGAGGATCAGTGGGTTTAAGCACAAATGTGGTTTCGGATAAATTGGTCCAGTTTGAAATTGTTTGCATTTCCTCGGTGCTTAGATCGTCGGCATCGAAGAACACTGCAACAGGATTACCATCAAATCGCTGGGAGGTGAACACACTCACTTGTTTGAAGGTTGGCATTGGATGTAGTGATAATAGAACTGTGGACCCAGCACAGGAGGACAATATATATTCCCGTGCGCAATGACTCATGGAAAAACTGCAAGCAACGTTGTTGGAAGAAGAACACCCGTAGATCATGAGTCATCAAAGGACTCTGAGATATATGGAAATGTTTCAGGAGATGAGACGATTTTACAGCAACCGGTATCTCGTTTTGGCCAAATTCGTCTTCATTCGGTGAATTGCTGCAAAAATCAGCCGTGAGAGGTACGGATGTATGACTTAAAAAATGTAATCTATTTGACTACAACTACTAGCTCCCAGGCTTGTCCGTCAATTTCGTTACTTTTATTATACAATTGTCTATCTTTAGTGATTGCAGATCTCTTAAAATCCTCTTTTAGGTACATTTATGCGCCCCTTTCTCTAACACCCTCCTTCAAATTCGGTCCAATTTGTTAAAGTCTCCTATTAACATCCCCAATACTCATACAATTCTGCCCCTATTTATCAGGACTGGACCAGTTTCCTTTTTTTGTTAGTAAAATTTCTTCTACAAGATATCCTCTGTCCTCACATTCTACCAGCAAGTTCTATCTCTGTCCTACTCTATCAGTAGGCCATCCCAGTACTTCTTTAAGTCCTTCTTTCTAAACTTCATCAGCCAACCCGTAGTAGACTCAATCTTATCCAATAAGTTCAAAATTATCTCGTGCTCATTCTCACTACTCAATAGCTTTCCTGCAATCCACAACGGCTGCAAAGCATTGTTCCAACATCCACTAGAAATTGTTAGTAATACCGTTTTTTAGGCGCAATTTGCTGTTACGTACTGATGACTGTTATGAATACTGATGGCACAGATCTGTTTTGCATGCCATATGGTTGATTTCTAAAGACGTTAGTAAATGTGATTATTTTCAATTGCAAGGCATATACGTACGATGCATGATGTTGATTTGATTTTGTAGAGCCTAGGCTTGTTTTGAATGAGCAAAATCACTGCCATGTGGAATAATTGATTGGCAGAAATGGCTGGTCCGTTCAAGAACAATACTCCCGGGAAGGGCTTATCATCAAACGACAACATCGGCTTCACATTGTCTGGACGATTTAAACACCATTCTTGAACTTCATTCCAGAGGAACTCCCACTCCATCTCGAAGTTCTCCGCATCTTTTGCAATCAAGTTCAATACTCGAGAACATAGAAATACGATATAGTTGGCATACATGTCTTCATCGCCGGTTTCAAGAAACAATCGTTTCAGGTCATAAACGGAACAATTCTTCAGTAACCATTTCTCTGACGGAATAATCGTCGACTGTTTGCCTATAAGGGCTGAATTGACATCCATTCGGGCATAGCACCAGAAAAGCCTTCTTTCCAAATTGGCACTAAATCCGTTGATGTCATTGGCTTCAAATAACGCATGGCACCCTTCCAAATGGTGCCGCCATTCTTTTGGCGACGAAGACATCATCTCAAACACACATAGTATGACACAGGTAGAGATGATTCCTCGGTCGACGATTTTGTTCACCGTAGGGATCAAATTCTTCAATGATTCCTGGTACAAGTTGATTGTCTTCTCGGGTGGATAGCCGGGGTGTGTAAGCTCTTTTTGTCGGGAGGAAATGGCGTAGATTGCATAAAGAAGTGGCTTGTTCCCCTGGGCCAATTGGGCTACGGTGGTTCCAAATTGTCTAGAATAATCAAACATGTCCAACCACGGAGCTACTTCGTACAAATAGTTCTTAAAGAGATCAAGCTCTTCCATCGGCGAGAGCTCGGTATTGTAGCTGTTGAGAATGTTCGATACCTTGGCGTTGCCGTTGGTGGCAGCGTTTGGATTCTGTGCTTTGCCGAATTCATTGGCTAAGAGCTCTCGGAGGTCCTTGCTGGAGTCTTTGCCCGGGTCTTTGGCAATGAACGGTGATTGCGGCCACAGGATATTGTTGAAGTCGGCACTGGTGCTAAACTCATTCAACTCAGCACTAGTGAACATGTAGTCTCGCAACGTGCTATGAAGCTCATTGTAGAGTAAAAACGGAGCCAAAGAGTCTGTAGGAGAGAATGTATAGGCCGATTTATGGTCTCCCGTAGACTCAGGCGACGGGTTGTTTATTTGTCCTTGAAGGGAAGTTGGACTGAAGTAGTTGATCACCTGATTATTGTTGTAGGAAGACGGGGTCCTGTTGGTTTTATCCTTCGGCTCTGGTTCTCCCTCAGACTCTCCGTTTACAGGAGAATTGTTATTGAGAATATGGTTTATGGCAGTGGCCCTCTGCGGTGCATCGTTAGGTTTTATTTGGGGGTAGTTTTGGGATTCTGGCAATGGTGGATCGGGGAGTTTACTGGGAGAGAATATGGAATCGGTAGTGGATTGGCTATTTGACTGGGACACGGCCTTTGATTTTTCTCGGAAGTTCTTGAGGAGCTGGCTCGCGTACTGGTCTAAATTTTGGATGCTGTTGTTGGAGTCACTGTCGCTCCCCGATTTTTTTTGCAAGTCGTGAAAGGGCCATTGGCAGTCTTCAGATTTCTTCAAGCACGACGAACATTGGGGTTTAACCTCATCACATTTCTTGTGCCGCTTTCTACAGTTCAAGCATCCGGTCTTGGTCCTCGTCATACGAGGTTTCTGAATCCCTGGTGCAACTAGCATTGTCGGTTGGTGAAAGGCACATACTATGGGAAAGAAAAAGCTTTGAGAAAAGTTTCCATCGTTATTTAGAGAATTTTTTGGTGTGGGGGTTTTTTCCCCACCTGGAATATGCAGAATGCATGTTCTCTGTAGAAAATATTTTTGCGACATTGTTAGCCGCAATGCAGGACAATAAGAGACTTCGGGAAATGTCGTCCAGTAACAGCCACAACAGCAGTATGTACCGGGGGAGCAGCATCGCCGACATGGCCTACGGTGGGGGTGTCCCCAAAAGCTATTGAAAATGTGTTCTATTTAACTTATTTAAAATCGATCTTCAACCATCGAGAAGGATCTCGGCAACATCGCGCTTAACCCAGGGTCGCAAATCTGGGGAAATCCGCGCTGCGCCAATGTCGGCTGCAAAAGATTCAAGTGTATGCCTTTGCCATTGGCTTCCAACAACACCATAACGCGCTTGACTACTCTGCACACCTAGTTCAAGTCAACAAACTCATAATGGAGGTCCTCGTCCTCGTTCCATCTAGCCAAGTAGCTTTTCACCTTATTGGCTATGACCTCAGCATCGTAGCCAAAGTATTGGTATGCAGCATGCGAGGGTAAAGACTTTCCGTACGTGCTCATGTTGATACCGGCAGTAGCATATCTTTCCCAGCCATTAGCAGCATATGCCTCTACGATAACACTGGGGATCTTCCCTCTCTTTAAGATCGAACGCTTGTATTCAGCACTTTGTTCTTCAAATAACCCTTGACATGGGAACGAAATCACCCGCACCTTGACTCCTTGTCTGGACAAGATTTCGGCTGCTTCAACAGCAAAATTCAACTCGGCTCCCACCCCCATCATGTTCAATTCGGCATCATCTCCTCCACTGAGCACGTACGCTCCTTTCTCGACAAGATCTCTATTAGTTGCTCCGGGGTATTGGGGTAAGTTTTGTCTCGATAATGAAATAATAGAAGGCTTTTCTTTGGCCTTGATAGCTACCTTCCAAGCACCTGCAGTCTCCTCGGAGTCACACGGCCTGATATAGTGTATGTTGGGCATGGCTCGGTATAAAGCAGCCAACTCAATAGGTTGATGCGTGGGTCCATCTTCTCCGGTACCAATAGAGTCATGAGTAGCTACATGGATCACCTTGAGCTTACTTAAAGCACCGTATCTGACCCCTGGAGAAGCATATAAGTAGAACATGAAAAACGACGATGTTACCGGAATAAATGTACCTTCCCCAAACGCAGCTATACCATTGGCAATACTGGCCATAGCATGTTCTCTAATACCATAGTGGAGGTATCTGCCGGAGTAGTCTCCGTTTATTCCACATGTGGTTCTAATATTGGGGTTCTGGAAGTCTCTCTTTCCCTTCCAAATCAAATGGACCGAGGGAGATAAGTCAGCAGTACCTACCAAGAAATTATTCACCTCTTGAGCAATTGGATTGATAACCAACCCTCCAGACTTTCTACTAGGAGTAGGAGTTTCCGGGAAGGTTTCAGGAATCAAAGACTCCCAGTCCGCTGGCAACTCACCTCTGACTCTTCTAGCAAAATCAGCACCTAGCTCAGGGTACTCTTTGGTGTATGACTCAACTAGTTCGTTCCACTGAGCAATGTGCTTTTTACCCGTAGGGACTCTATCTTCGAAGAAAGCATAAACGTCGCTGGGGACGTTATATCTTTCCTCTTTTTTAAACCCGTTTGCTTCATGCAATCTGTCAACCTCTTCTTCACCGAATGCAGCTCCGTGAGCAACAGCTTCACCTGCAACTTTGGACCCAACCCCAATAGTTGTACGGACATTGATCAAAGTGGGTTTATCTGATGATTCTCTCGATTGCTCGAGAGCTCTGACAATGCCTTCTACATCATAACAACCGTCCTCGACATCAACGACGTTCCAGTTGCAGGCTATGAATTTAGCATTGATGTCTTCGGTGTTGGTCAAATCTACCGAACCATCACAGGAGATTTGGTTGTTATCGTAAATCAACGTGAGGTTGTTCAATGCCAAATGTCCAGCCAACGAAATGGCTTCTAATGCAACCCCTTCTTGCAAACAAGCATCTCCAACCATGCAGAAAGTATGGTTGGAAATGACAGGAAATCCTGGCTTGTTGTAAGTGGCTTGCAAATTCTTACTAGCAATTGCCAAACCAACGGAGTTGGCTACACCTTGTCCAAGAGGACCGGTAGTAACTTCTATACCTGGATGTTCATTTTCAGGGTGCCCAGGACAATAAGATTCTGGGTTGGAGGAATGGTAGGTCTTCAACTGCTCCATCGTCATATTTTCGTAACCAACTAAGTGGTGGAAAGCGTATTGGAACAAACAGGTGTGACCGTTGGATAAAACAAAACGATCTCTGTTAAAGTAGGTAGGGTCGCTTGGAGCGTATCTCAACACGTATTTCCAGAGAGCAATACCAATAGCGGCCATACCCATGGCTCCACCAGGATGACCCCCCTTAAACTGTTGAACTAAATCCGCAATGAGAACCCTGAATACTTTGAGCACTCTTTCATGAGTTGCGGCTCTCTCACTAAAGTCAATTTGTGAAGCTACCGTCATTTTTAAATTGGTTCCAAGAAGCAAAGAAGACTAGGGTCAGAAATGAGAAAAGTACGGGATTTATGGCATTTTTTTATAGATTTGCGGAACAACAGATATGGGGGTTGCCGGTAGGGAAATTGTTCGGTTTCGGCATTGCGTGTATTCGCAGCATTTGTGCAGATATTTTTTGAAGGTTGCGGCTGATATTTTCAATGTTTGCGGCTAGATCTATTATTTTTTCAGCGCGTCTCTTGCGGCTAACTTAACCTATGCTGCCCCCACAGCAGTCGGTTCATCGATTCCATTTTTCAAATGCTACACCATCTCATTGATTATATATATGATCCCAGGAGATGACACTAATTGTCTTTTTGAAAATAACTTAAAAATGACGGTTTTTTGTGAAAATATCTCTTTACAGGTTACCAAGGACCATAGAATCGAACTCAAGCAGTCACAGTTCCAGAGCCCTGCCAAAGGAGAAGTTTTGGTGAACGTCAGAGCAACTGGTATTTGTGGCTCAGATATCCATTTCTGGAAGACTGGTGCGATTGGCGATTTAAAGGTCGAAGGGAACTGTGTCCTAGGACATGAAGCTGCCGGGGAGGTTTTGGAAGTTGGCGAAGGCGTAGAAAACGTTAAACCAGGTGACAGAGTTTCACTTGAGCCGGGTGTACCATGCGGTAAATGTTTCCTCTGTTCTCAAGGTGACTACAATCTCTGTGAAGATGTAAAGTTTATTGGTGTCTATCCCCATCATGGATCGATGCAAAAGTATCTCACTCACGATGCTAGATTTGTTCACAAGCTCCCAGAGAATATGTCATATGCCCAAGGTGCGTTAGTTGAGCCAGTTTCTGTGGCTTATCACGGGATCGAAAGAGCTCAGTTGAAGCTCGGAGAAGGTGTGTTGATCTCCGGAGCTGGTCCAATTGGTTTGGTTGCTTTAGCTTTAGCCAAGGCATCTGGTTGCACTCCTTTATGTATCACTGATTTGAGTGCTGAAAGACTTGAATTTGCTAAGTCGTTGGTTCCCGAGGTAAAAACCTTTCAGATTGATCTCAAAAGCTCACCTCGAGAAACTGCCAAAGGTATCAGAAAATTATTTGGTCCTGATGAAGTGTCAGCCCCCCATGTCACTTTGGAGTGTACTGGTGTTGAAAGTAGTATCGTCACTGGTGCATTTGTCACCAGAAGATCAGGTACTTTGATGGTGATTGGTGTCGGAAGAGATACGATCAATAACTTCCCATTCATGCACTTGTCGTTAGCTGAAATCGACGTCAAGTTCATAAACAGATATCATAATTCGTGGCCAGCAGTGATTAGATTAATTAGTAATGGGGTCATAAACGTTGATCTGTTGATATCCCATAGATTCCCCTTAGAGCAGGCTGTTGAGGCTATGAGTCTTTCTTCTGATCCAACTCGTCCAAGCATCAAAGTGTTGGTTGAAGACCAGAGTTCAAGTTTATAGCCATGTATTTAATGTAAGTATTTAGAAGCATCAAAAAGAAGAAAACTAGTTAGGGTCGATATAGAATCAATGCTTTTGATTTTACTGAACAGTTATGGCTCTGTCATGGTGCTCCCATCATGATAAAAGTGTCATCAAGGGCTTTCGTGCACCTTAAAAAACCTCTCAGTGGATTTTATCTTCTATTGCTAAATACATATTTTGACTATCTAAAGAATCATATTGTAGTTAGCTATGCAAAATATTTTTTTTCGTTACCTCGGAGTTTTCGATAATTTCCCGAGGGACTTGCAGACGGAAGGATGTTATTTTCAATCCTCCATTTATACCTAGGGGACTAGAGTTCGTCGTGCCTAGCTAAAGTCTGTTCTGTTGTGGGTTCTATGTCGTTGTAGATTCCATTTGGGTCCTTGAAAGGTTTGAGGATAAACCTTTGGTATCCCTTTAAGCCACTTTCATTGGTTACTTCAGCGATAATATGGTACAATTTACATGGTAATGGCTTACGGAAAACAGACAAGCAAGCTTGGGGATAATCAGGAACTGACACTGCAACTATCGAACCTTCATCGTTTAACGATTCAATTGGAATCTCTGGGACTTCCATCAAGTTTCCTTGCGTAGCACTAAGTTCTCGGTAATGGAACCATTTGTAAGACAAAGGTGAGCCATTTAAGTCAAAGGATTTTGACAAATCAAGCACAAGGGTAGCATTGGTTGCAACTTCGATCGAAATCGGTTTCACTGTAAATTCAGTATCGTTGAAGACAACAATTGGTTCATGAGCGGCGGTTTCGAATGATTCGACCGTCCATCTCATTCTTTCCTTGAAGTCAGTTTGGAATGCCTCCCTCCATCTCCAGATAGTGGCCTTGTTACTAGTAATAAGCTTACCATCTACACCCACAACTTGATCCTGAACGTCTCCATAATGTAAGAAGTTGGCAGATAAGTCGGTCAAGGTGTATCTACCACCCCAGCCGCCGTATTCTGGGTTTAATGGCCAGTTCAACCCATTGGGAAGAACAAAGAGAGTAGAGGGAGTATCACCCTCCATGTTAAACATCACATCAGGATAACATTGGCCCAAGGGAGATGCAGTTTGGAGGTTTTCTTTGACCCACTCTTTGGCAACTAAAGTGGTGTTTGGTCCGCCATGATCGAAGTTGTTGTAGACTTCACCCGAAATACCGACCCAGGTGGACACTCCATAGTGGTTGAAACCATGAATCGAGGCGATATAGCGAAGTCTAGGGAACTTGTGTCTAATCCAAGGACCAGAGTTGTCTTGGTCCGAGATCGCATACACTGTGATCTTAGAGATGATTTGATCTAATTCGTCTTTTTTCATCTTAAGTGTCAACTGGTTCAATGCCTCGGCCAAAACATTAGCACCACCCCATACCAAGACGAAGAGATGGTCATCGTCTTGTTTGAGACTTTTCAAGGTGTCAATCAAAAGCTGGGCTCCGGAACTAACTTTCTTGACGTCTTCAATGGCTTCTAAACCATACACGGGCTTACCAGTCTTGGTGATTGACCTTAAGTACTCCGCAGTAGGATAGTCCGGTGAGTGCAACAAAAGGTTTGGTCGAACCTTTTCGTAAGCGTCGAGAATTGGGTAAATGTCTTCATCGTGGATGGTGTCGTTTAACCAGTATGATGTTGTGGCCACAATACCTTTTAAGTTAACTTCATTGGTGTAAAGAAGTAATCTTATCAAAGACTGTGCATCATCAGGCTCGTTACTGATATCGGTTAGAACAAAGACATCAGGACGGTAGTCTTTGGCAGGAACCAAGCATTGGATTGTGCCAATAAAGGCAGCTACCCACAAAAGAATCTGTAACATTGCTGTATACTGGTAAACGTCTCTTTAAGGTAGCCTGTTCCGACGACTTATATATCTGGGGTTAGCGATGGAAACTTTGCGCGTAATGCGCATTTAAGCGCATGGAAAACTCAAAAAAAGAACGATCATCTGCAGCATCTCGCCCCGCGTCTTCGTGCCCGATACGCTGCTTTAGAAATACGATGTGGAGGCGCATACCCCAAAAGGAGCTCGTTCCGAATCGGATGTCGCAGATCCAAGCAGGAACTGCCGACATGGAACGTCTTTTCTTGCGGTTCGCCATCTGTTTGCGGCTACCTAATTTGTGTCAGCAATAGGCTAACTTTCTCTTCTACTCGAGACCATTTATATGGAGGATAAGCTGCGAAAAAAAAGTTTAAAGATTCTCCAGAACCAACAATTATCAATATGTCATTAAAATTAGCTTCCGGTTATTCAATTCCTCAAGTGGGGTTCGGTTTATGGAAAGTCGATAGAGCCAGTACCGCCAATGTGGTCTATAATGCCATCAAAGTCGGTTACAGGCATTTCGATGGGGCCTACGACTATCAAAATGAAATCGAAGCAGGTGAAGGGATCAGAAGAGCAATCTCGGATGGCCTTGTTACCAGAAAAGAGATTTTCATCACCACCAAATTATGGAATAACTACCACTCAAAGGAGCATGCTTTGGAAATGGCAAAATTGCAAAACGAAAAATGGGGGCTTGATTACATTGATCTCTATTTGATCCATTTCCCAACTGCTTTGAAGTATATTGATCCAGAGCAACTTGAATTTCCTGCTTGGTGGACTGAGGCAGAAAGACTCAATGTTGAAACAGCTAAAGTCCCAATTAGAGAAACCTGGGAAGCCATGGAAGCCACTGTTGATTTGGGTATTGCTAGATCCATTGGAGTTAGTAACTTCCAAGCACAAGCCATCTATGACATTCAAACCTACAACAAACATCCTATCTCTTCTTTGCAGATCGAACATCACCCCTACTTAGTCCAACCCGAACTTGTTCAATTGGCCAAAGAAAACAACATTGTTGTTACCGCTTACTCTTCCTATGGTCCTCAGTCTTTCTTGGAGTTACCAGCTAAATTCTCAGAATTGGCGAAGGATATTGGTACCTTATTTGAAAACGAGGTAGTGACCAAAATTGCAGAAAAACACAACCAGACTCCAGCCGCTGTTCTTCTTAGATGGTCTACCCAAAGGGGTATTGTTGTCATTCCAAAATCTTCTAGTCAAGACCGTTTGGCTCAAAACTTGAACCATACCGGCTTTAACTTGACCCAAGAAGACATTGAGGCCATTAATGGTTTAGATCGTGGATTGAGGTTCAATGACCCAGGTTACTATTTACCAAATCACCCATTACGTATTTTTGCTTAGATACTTAGAGATTCGCCCTATAAACACTCAATACTTTATTTCTTGTAATCGGTATAGATTTCGGCAATGCGCAAAATTATCTGCAGCGCTTAAAACGCTGATTATTTTTTTTTTGCATGCACATATCTGCGGGAGATTAGCCGCAGAGAAGTGGACTAAGAAAAACTGCAGGTTCGGCTGAAATGCTAATTCTCCACCATTTTAGATTATGGTAATGCGCTAAAAGTGTGTTACATCTAATACAGAGTTTGGTATTGTAGTATTGAACGAAGAGCAACTCAAAATAGCACTTAAGAGAATGTGGAAAGCTTACATCAGGGTCCAGACCTAGGACCCAGTGCTGCTAGCATTGTTCTCTTATAAATACACCAAAGGAAGCACATAATTCAAGAGAAATTTATATATTCATATATGATGTTTCTCTTTTGAGTAGTAAATTCCAGGACTTTGCTGAAATGTGTTTCTTTGTCTTTTTACTCTCTCCTTCGTAGAATTAGAAAGTCTGAGAACTATAGCACAGCATGTTCACTTATCGCTAGACATAGTTAGTGTACAACTCCTGCACCAAGGACAAGGAGGCAAGTGGACTTCAATAATATTGCTGTTACTTTCTGGATACAAATATAGCGACATACTCAAAATAACATGACATTTTAATTACATACACACTATACAGCTTCGCTGGCATCTTCAGCGTGCTGGGTGACCATCTTTTCTTCACCCATAACCAATTCTTGATCCAAAGCTCTGTTCCTGGTGACATATCCTTCGAATTTTCTCAATGAAATACCAGAAGCATATAATTCATCGATTTCATCATAAGACCTTTTGGCAGTTTCCGTTTGACAGAAGAATAAGTACACCAAAAAGAGGAATGAAACACCTCCAAAAATAAACATGGTCTTTGCACCTAAGTTACCTCTGTCTGGATTAAAGACATAAGGCAAGACAAAAGACCAGAACATTCCCCAAACGTTGGTGGTTGCAAGCCCAAGAGCAATAGTTTTGGCTCTCAATGCAGAGGTTGGATTCTCACTACAGATAGAATAACCCACAGAACCAATACCAGCATTGTAGATACCCCCATAAAGCATCATAAAAGCAACAGTGGTACGCATAACAGCCTGATTATCTTTCACCATACCGGTACCACCAATAATGAAATTGGTAACAATAACACTAGCCAAACCAATCATATAGTACCGTCTTCTCCCCAAATCAACAATGAAAAGAGATGCGATACATCCAAGAATAGAAATGGTTTGAGCAACACAAGTATACTTGAAAGATACCGAATCGGAGTAACCAGTTAATTGAAACCAGTATGTCGTATAACTTGCAGTGAATGCAACTCCCGAATTTGGAGAGATGGAAAAAGGCATGATTGAAACCATTGTTCTTTTCAAATTGACCCCTTTGAAAAGATCAAGATAGGAGGTACCTTGAGAGATATTTTCAGCTTCTTCGACAGTAACTTTCACGACATTATATTGTTCTTTAGCAGCTACTTCGTTGCGTAAAAGTTGGCGGTAGCATCTTTCAGCCTCTTCAAAAGAGCCCTTTAAGATATGGTAAGTTGGAGATTCTGGAATGAGTAACAACAAGATCACATTGGTAGTAGCGAAACCCCATTGTGAAGCGAAAACAGCACGGTATGCCCACGCATCGTTAGGTCCTTTACCTGTAAGCGAGTAGTTGATGATGAAACAAACCATAGGTCCGATGGAAAAGGAGATATTACAAAGAGCTGTGGAAACCCCTCTCAATTGAAGAGGAGCAATTTCCGAAACGTAAGAAACACACAACTGCTGAATAACCCCGATACATAAACCGTTAAGAGTTTTTCCAGCAACAAACACTTTCATTTTTTTAGCAGCGAATTCCATACCAATAAATGCAAAACTGGCAAGGTTAAAAGCATACATAACCCACTTTTTACCGAATCTCGAGTTAAGATAAGGAGCACCCGATTGACCAACAATTTGTGCAGCTAAAGGCACACCAGATAAAACAGATTGCCAAGTAGTTTCAAGAACATAATCAGAAGAGTTATCTGGATCACCACCAGCGACTAAATGTCCGAAATGACGTCTGAACTGAACAATACTCACGACGATACCACCAGCCTGCGATTCGAACGAAGCTAGAATCAAAGTCCAAACCATGATCAACACACAGAAGCAAGCGAAGGGAAATTCCTTCATTGTTTGCCATTTTGATCTATGTTGATCGTTGATTTCAGCAATTTTAGCAGCTAAATGTTCATTTTCAATATCGTCTACATTCGACACTGCAGAATCTTCATGAAGAAGCTGTGCACTTTTTGCTTCAGAGTTAATGCTCATATTTTTATTACACTAGCGTGATTCAGAGTCTGAAAGAATTCTTCTCGTCCGAGGGAAAAACTACCACTATTTTATATCAAAGCCGTAACTCGTTGATGTGTTTTCGAAATGGGTCAAAACAGCCGCAGTTACAACGTATTCGGCCTGCAGAAGCGCCAATGCTTTTCCCCATATTTTACCCCAAAAAAAAAAAAATGACTTGGAGTTTCAGCCCCCCCAAAGAAAAAGACTTGATGCTTTAAGCGCTTAGCAAATACGAAGATATGAAAATCCTTGTGTGATTTAATGATAAACTGAATCTCTACGTGGTTCTGCACTCTGTAACCGTAGTCTAGCGTCTATTTGGTCCGAGAAAACAAAAATCTGCGGCTGTGCAGGAAGCGCAGGTGCCGATCCCAAACAGTGGGGTAAATATAAGCGCACTAAGCGCAGACTACGGCTGACATCTTTCTGGACCAACAAATAAGCTGCTAAAGATGGTCAAAGTGTGTAAAATATATTAATACCAAAATGGAAAGGGAAGAGAACAGATAATTTCTCACAATTTTTGCTTACATCAAACAATGCCATTTTTGAAGAATTGGGACTTTTCCAACCAAGATCTCGTTACTTTGTACTTGAAATCAGTATGCTCTACCAATTGCTCATTAAGATTGAATGAAAGATCAAAAGTGATCTACAATGGAAACTCTTGTCCAGGGAAAGTTGTGGTGGTTTCAGGAGGAGGTTCTGGCCATGAGCCGACACATGCTGGTTTCGTAGGTGATGGCTTGTTGGATGTGGCTGTTGCCGGAAATATTTTTGCATCTCCGTCAGCAAAACAGATTCTTAGTGGTATCAAATCCATCGAGTCGGAAAATGGCTATTTGCTAGTAGTCAAAAACTACACCGGAGATATCTTGCATTTCGGGCTCGCTGCTGAACGAGCAAAAGCACTCGGCTTGAAAGTGGAGATGGTTATAGTTGCTGATGATGTTGCTGTTGGCAGAACAAAGAATGGCCTAGTAGGGCGTCGAGGTCTTGCAGGTACTGTTTTGGTTCACAAGGTAGCAGGTGCTTTAGCAGCGAGGAAATCTGATTTGACCCAAGTAGCAGCAACTGCTCAAAGGGTAGCGGACAATTTAGTAACTATTGCTGCTAGTTTAGAGCATTGCACTGTTCCAGGCAGAGATGAAGATGATCAGGAGCTTCTCAAGCCGAATGAAATTGAAATCGGTATGGGGATTCATAATGAGCCTGGGATTAAGAAATATTCTAGCATTCCTAAGATTGAAAACCTTGTCGCCGAATTGCTTGAGTACTTATTGTCCCCAGCTGACAAGGAACGAAACTACGTTTCCTTCGAAGCTAATGAGGATATTGTCTTGTTAATAAACAATCTCGGGGGAACCTCAAATTTAGAGTTGAATGCTATTGCAACTTTGGTGCTTCAAAAGCTTTCCTCTGCTTACTCAATTTCTCCTGTCCGCATATACATTGGCGAGTTCACTTCTTCTTTAAATGGCCAGGGTTTCAGTATTACCTTGCTCAATGCATCTAAAGCAGGGGGACAAAATCTTCTTGAATTACTTGATGCTCCTACCAATGCTTCAGGTTGGACATCCAACGTCACGTCCAGCCATAGTAAGGGCTCAGAATTGACAACTAACGGAGAAGACAACGACGAAGGCGACATAAACGTCAAATCAACTGTGAAGGTGAACCCCAAAAAGTTCGAGTCCGTCTTGAGAGGTGGTTTGAAAGAGTTATTAGCCAAGGAGCTGCAAATAACCCGTTACGATACAATAGCGGGTGATGGTGACTGTGGAGAGACGCTTGCAGCTGGCTCTTACGCTTTGTTGAAGGCCTTGGACCAAAATGAGCTTGATCTCTCGGACTTTGTCAATTCGCTCAATAATATCGCTACCCTTGTTGAAGATCACATGGGAGGAACTTCTGGAGGAATATACTCAATCTTCATTAGTGCTTTATCACAGAAATACCTCAATCTCAACCAAAGAGAAGGTGCTTTGGAGGTGAATCTAGACAATCTTGCCGTTTCACTCAAGTCTGCCTTAGAATCACTATTCAAATATACCCGAGCCAGATCGGGTGATAGAACATTGGTGGATGTGCTTCAACCTTTCGTAGAAGAATTGAACGCTACCCACGATCTTCATTCAGCGAATCAAGCGGCATTAAATGGGGCAGAAAACACGAGAAAACTAAAAGCAAAGTTTGGAAGAGCTTCATATGTATCCGAGGAAGAATTCAAAGAATTCGAAAGCGAAGGAGGGTTGCCAGATCCGGGAGCAGTTGGTTTGGTTGCTTTGATCAGCGGATTTATTGATGGTTTCAAATCTAACTAGATTATTATTCATAAACCACAATGTGAATAATGTCGCAAACAATATCAGTCAGAGACATAAATATATATATATTATAGAAGCCTGTAACTCACAAGGTAGTTTTACCATGTTCTTAACTCTGATATTGTTGTTGCAAATCTCTGCCTTGAAATTGCTGTGAGCACTGTTTGATATGATTATCAGGAGGTGCAGATCATCTACTGAGCCCCAACCTATAACCTGACACCTGGAAGAAGCGATGGTAAGTCGTAAGACGTACTGACCTGAATGATTGCCCCTCAGGTTGTCCGCATTGTGTATATCAAGTTAAATCAATTTTCTCGCGATTTTGCAGCAATTCGCAGAAAAAGTGGATTTATACCAACGGTTGAAATTTTTTCATCTGTTACCATAATAGCACATAATACCTTAAGAAAGCGCCATTGATCTTTCTGTCAACTCTTGATTTTATTTAAAGTCAGTTGATTTGATTGAGGTTTTCATGTATGGAGTTCATCTAAATAAGGACTTCCTATTTTACGATTTGTATTGGTGAAGCGTTGCCTGAAGAAGTGACGTAGTTTGCAGAAGTGACGTGGTCGCTTTCTTGACCTCTTTATATTTTTGTTTTACTGCAAATTCTTCTAAACACTTCAATATTTAGATTCTAAGCTGTGGAAGAAATTGGAGGGTAGTTGTGCAAAACCTTGAAAAAGTATCTGCCCTAAAATAATATACTTACTGTTGTGAATATAAGAGTAGTTCAAAATGCTTTTTTTCAAGATAACTGATGTATGCTGTGACTGCAAAGAAAGCTATACTTAACCGGAGGATCATAAATCCTCCAACATTGGTCAATTTTTAATTCTATCAAAGTGGTAATTCCTTCAGAGATTACACTTTGATTGCAGCTCTTCAATGGATACAAGAAACCAGTAGTTTGCTGTTGCTGCAAATCATCGTCGGAAAAAGCCCGATTGCGGGTTTTCGGATTTTATGACGGGACCGCACTTTCCGACGGAATCGTATATTCTTCCCGACGGAGTCTTGTGCATTATTTTCTGACCCTGCGTCTGCAAGGCGCGGGGTTTATAAACCAAAGAATTTAGCAATGGTTTTTTTTTTTTCAAGAACTCAAAGCAGTAACTTCAGAAAATGACATTGAACGAAGGGGCAGTCATCACTGGTTCAAGAAACTTAGAAAATCTTGTATCCATCAAAAGTATTCCTTACCCAACTTTAGAAGATGATATGGTTATCATTAAGACGGTTGCTTATGCGGTGAACCCCACAGATTGGAAGCATGTTTATCCAGAGGCATTTATTGGCCAGCAATTTTCCAACTTGTTCAAGAAATTCGGTCTAGGATTTAGACCCTTGGAAAGTGTATTAGGATCGGTTGGTTCCAGCATTGGGGGTTTTTTGGGCAAAGGTGGAACCTGGTATCAGAAAGGAAACGTTTCTGGCTCAGATGTGAGTGGTGTGGTTGAAGCCGTAGGCTCGCAAGTGAAAGATATCCAGAAAGGGGATTATGTCAATGGATCTCTTCATGGTGGAGTCAGCAAAAATGCAGGATTTGCTACGTATGTGATGGTGAGTGCAAATTCGATAGTAAACTTTCCAAAGTCTCAATTGCTGCAAAAGGCACTAGAAACTGGTGACCATAAGAGTAACACCATTAACTCGTTTGAGGCTGCTGCTTCAGTTGGAATTGGTCTTAAGACTATTTCATTGAGTTTCCATTACAATCTTGGTATCCCATTAGAGAAGTCGGCAAACAAGGACGATGTCCTACTCATTTGGGGTGGAGCTACCTCTACGGGTATCTTAGGCATCCAAATTGCCAAAGAAATTTTTGGAATAAAGGTTATTACTACGGCGTCAAAGCGCAATCATGAGTTTTTGAAGTCGTTGGGTGCAGATGAGGTGTTCGACTACAATGATAAGAACGTCATTGACCAACTAAAAAATGCTGGCAACGGTAAAATTAAGTACGCATTAGATTGTGTTTCGAGTCCGGAGACACTTCAGTGCGTGTATGATGCTACTGAGGGTACCGAAGATGTTACTATTGACAATCTTTTGTTTCTTAATGATAAGTCAATCATCACCAAACCCAATAGAAAGGTGAAATTCACTAGTACAGACGCTTATTTAGTGGATGGAAGAAGGCATCTTGGGCATATTGCTTCTCCAGAGATGTTGGATTTGTACCTCGAATTCTTCAAGAACGTTCTTCCTTCTTTCACTGCTCAGATAAAAACTGCTCCATTGAGGGTGCTTCCACCAGGCTTGGAGTCGGCTAACGAGGGGTTGAGATTATTGATAGAAAACAAAGTCGCCTGCGAAAAATTGGTTTTCAGGGTGAAAGATGTGTAATTATATATAGCATACAGACAATACTTCAAAAGTCGACGATGTACCTTCTTAAATACGCTGTATGTCTCATCACTCTGTAAGCTGCAAAATGTGATCTCGCTTAAATGGTCGTGCAGATTACAATCGATCTTCATTAGCTAGTTTTCCTCTTTGGTTCCCCATACTTTTACATATCCCGTGCTAAGAGGCTACAACACTAACAATGCCGCAAACTGCTACCGATCATGCGACTATCGTTGGATTCGGTAAGAAAATACGAAAACCAAAGGTTACGATGGCCTGCACCTTTTGCAGGCATCGGAAAATAAAGTGCGACGGCAAACGTCCGTGTTCCAGCTGTTTAGAGAGAGAGTCCCATAACTGTGTGTATACTGCCACGACAAAGGCCCCCAAGAGCTACCGCCGGGAAAAAAGCAATCCATTGGAAGAAAGGCTCGCAAGGGTGGAGAGTTTGCTCGAAGCGTTGCAAAGCGATAAGACACTGAATTCTCCGGCGACGGAAACCCCCACGCCAGAAACAAATACAGCTCGATATGAACCACCAAAACCAGATCCTATAATCCAGAACAATAGTGTGCAAATCGAACGGTTCTCAGGCTCACATTTCCACTTCTGCGCTAATCCAATGACATTCGTCAATCACTTAAAGAAGAAAATACCTACAGCTTACCATAATATTTTTATACCTCTTGAAATAATGCCCTCTGTGTTCTTCACTTCGGTTAAAAGGTTCGAGAGTAGTTGGACTGAGGGGCCAACAGTGGATTTGACTAGACAAAAATTGCCTCTAGAGGACATGTTTCTCGAAAATTATGGAACCGTAACCAAATTGCTTGACATTTTTTACTCCCAAGACATACTAGCTAATTTTGTTTGTGCATTGGAGGAGGTCAAAGCATTGTTTGCGCTTTACTCTCAAGATAAGGGCCGCAAGCGAGGTCTTTTGGCAGAGTCAGATCTTTTAATAATGAACATGGCGGTGGTGATAAGTGCTCTTGCCTTGTTGGAAGACATACGTAGGGGCATATGGAAGGAGGATTCGTTCAATTTAGGCCGAAGCGACCTCAAAGGCATTCTTGATCAGTGCCTCGCATCTTCTGCAATCCTCTTTCGTAAAATCCTGTTTTTGAGTGAGGGGATCCAGACTGTCAAAGCAATCATGTTGGCTGTTTTATATGTCGAATTCAATGTATCTAACTCTAGGTTGGATAGGGCCTTATTAACTCTAGCAATTAGATATGCACAGGATGCGGGCCTACACGAATACGAAAAGTATACAGTGTCGAGTGAGGAGCAAGCGCTTGTGTGGAAAAAATTATGGTGCATCATTGAATATTTTGATGTGGAAATGGCATACAGGAAAGGTGTACCACCTTTAATACGTCTTAAAGATTGTCTACCGAAATCTGAAGGTATGGAAAAGCATTCTCTCCACGTGATCAATGAGATTCTCGAACTAGATTATGAATCTGACTATTTTATGGCAACGTACGATTTTCTAAGAGCATTTTCGTGGGTTAGAAATAAATCATTAAGCAGTGCTAGCACATTCAAATATAAAACTCATCTGCAGATCCTTGAGGTAATAGAAGATCTTAAACAGGAAATGACAGACTTGGCAATGCTATTTCCCGCGAGATATCGCCCTGTTTTGGTATCGGAGGCCCCATTAGACGTAAATGTGCTTTCTCAGTGGGTTCAAAGCGGTGAGAAAATGAAGACAGGACGCTTTTTAATTTTAGTTGCACGATTGAACTTTCTTTCTCATCTAATGTTCCTCAATACAATCCCATTTATGTATAATATGCCGTCCCCAGATAAACTCGGAAAGACTTATGAGGAGTTGAAACAAAGAAGTGTTGACTGTGCCAGAACTATTCTCGAAACTGCCACTGCTTTGAGATGTCCACAATTGCCAGCAATGCTCTTGAATTGTGTTATACATCACATCGTGTCAGCCTTCTTGTGCCTTCTTTTCAAATGTGTTGACGATACAGATGACCTACAGAATTCGAGTGATATTTCCCTTCTTATTAGGGTAGCCAATTCATCATTTCAATTCAGTGATTCCGAGTCACAAGCGCCTATTGGATATTGGATTACAAAAGAAAAAAAATATGAACTTTTGTGTTTGGCTGGGCTAAACATAGGTTGTAAGATTATCGACTCAAGGACGGAAGACGATGTTTTGCTTAATGAAACTGAGTTCAATGAACATTATAGCAAGTTAACCCAGCTTTTCCCGTCAATTTTTCAAGAATACCCGTCTACAAACTCAACAAATACTAGTAGTGGCCGTTATACCTATAGCGCCAGACCAATGCTCCTCTCAGATGAGCTTGACGATAACCAAGAAATAAATCAAAACCAGACAAGCAAACCTTCCTATGAAGGTTATAGAAAGGTAGAGGGTGGTGAGAACTATCCTAACTTGAGCGGGTTCTCAGCCTTAACAGTAGATTACGGAGTCAACAGTTTACATGATTTCTTCTTTGATGGCACCTTCGGCATCTGATATTTTGAGTATTGAAAAGAAGAGTAAAGATTTTTCCTTCGGCACCATGTTTTTTGGGTTTTGCAAGAGTACATAAAGCACGCCTAAATAATCAAGACTTTTTGTAGAGGTTTCCTAAAAGTATGTAGTAGAAAACTCAAAACTAAAAAGTTTTCTATAAAATACCTATAAAAGATAAAAAGCAATTTTTTTTTTCTTTACATACTTTATCTTTGTTGTAACCCGCAAATGGATTAACTATGTACTTTGAATTTGACTATCCAGTAGCTTTACCGGCTGCTGAACCTGCTACTCAGCTCACCTGCTCACTAGCTCTTCCATATCTACAAAAAGCCAATTAGCTAGTTGGACCATACCCATTCTGCCTCTGGTTAGTCTAAAATCTGATTAATTTCCATTATACGTGGGAATAAATAAATATATAGAGTGCTGCTCATTTTCTAGATTCTAACTGTTCTTTAGGGGAAGATAACGTGACATCCGGGAATCGATCGTCCTGCCTCAATGGAGCATGATCACTGGTTTCCAAGAACCACCTGAGAGAAGCGTCACGCATTCTCCTCTTGACATGTTGATACTCCTCAAGGTCTGCCAAATTATGCAACTCATGAATGTCGTTCGTTCTGGAATAGAGTTCGTCTGGTTCATAGAGCCGGTAAACATAAGTGTACTCTTTGTCTCTTATGGCAACCACTCTACCAACTAATTCAGTATCTTCATGCTGTAACCTAGACTTTATCTCATAGGGATACGTAGCAATTTCAATGATAGGTTCTTCAGACTTCAAAAATCCTCCTTCTGAGAAAGCGTATTCTTTATGTGCTATATCCAGAGGACTATTCTTAGTCAAAAGGGGAAGTAATGATTTCCCGTTATGAGGAAAATCTTCTTTGATTCCACATAACTCAAAAATAGTTGGACCGAGATCAACCATCTCACAAATACTATCAATGGTCACTCCCTCTTTGATACCAGGTCCCGAAATAACAAGCGGTTCGTGAACCAATGAATCATTTACCCCAGAAGGCCACTTTTCAACTAAACCATAGTCTCCGAGATACTCTCCGTGATCGGTAAAAAAGAAGGTGTAGGTATTAGTACTCAAATTGGTCTTCTCCAATTTGTCAACCACTCGACCAAACTGAGCATCAATTCTGGATATCATACCATAGTAGGTGGCAGTAAGTTCGGCCCAAGTCTCTGAGGTTGCCCTTTTCGTATCGTATTCCCTTCTAATTCTCTCCATGAACTTCGGTTCATAACCTGTTTTGTCCTCGAACCGAACGGGAGCAGGCATTGATGAACGGTCGTACATGCTAAAATAGGGTTCCTCCACGGCGAAGGGTACATGAGGAAAAAGTAGCGGAAGAAACAATACCCATGGCTTGTCCTTTGGCGGATTTTCCAACCATTGTAAGGCACTTTGAATTGCAGCTTCATCATAATCCAAAACAGTCGAATCTCCTCTGGAGCCTGAATAAAATAATCTTCCCCAAAGATCATTTAGTTCTTTCAAAGTATTTACTTCCTCATTTTTGACCAAATCTTTTATACGCATTATTGGCTCCACAATAAACCCATATTCGTCGACTGATAATTCAGCAACCCCTTCAGCAAAAAGGTCCCCTCTAGGAGCTAAAAAGGCAACATGATATCCATTATCTTTCAATGTTCGAAAAAAATTGGGTTCATAGCTTTGTACCAAACTGTTGAGTCCACGATGACCATCGACATGACTATATTTGGAGGTGAATATAGAACATCTACTTTGGGAACACACTGAATGCTGTAAAAAGCAGTTGGTGAATTTTGCACCTTTACCTGCTAAACGATCAATATTCGGAGTTTTCACTATGTCATTACCAAATGTTCCAACCGTATCATAACGAAGCTGATCAGGCATAAACATAAGAATGTTTGGCTTCTTATTGGCGGCATTAGTCATTTTTGGATCCTGTCTTCGAACTCAAGTTGCTGTAGTTGAGACTCCACTTTCGTACTTTTTATATTAATTTATAGCCTGATGTGCATCATGCACATGACATTGTTCAATTTTCGAGATCGAACACTCGGCATTGTTCAATTATTTCCGAAATTAAACACACGCAATTGTTAAATTATTTTCGAGATTAAGGTTTATAGGAATTTTTACCTAAAAGTTGTTTTTTTATCTATGTGAAATCCACAACTTGAACTACAACTGCAACTACAACTGCAAAATTGATTTGTGCCATGAAGATACTACTCAAATGACCAATTGGAGCTGCTAAACTAAATTAAACGTAGAGCGATTTCGTAGCTCGATTGCGCAATGTTGAGGGGATTACAAGAAACAATTTTTTTTTTCATACACTCTCACTTAATTGTAAGAGTAGATCGAAAAAAAGAGGAGAATCCACAACTGTGGCGCTAACGACCTCCAATTTCGGTACCCTTGGTCAGATTAGTGTTACTAGTATAGGTAAAGATGGACGGATTGCTGCGTCATTAAAGCAGGATCTGCAATGAAGAAACCTAAATAATCTCGTAAGTACTAAAAGCTGTAACCTTAAATAGAAGTATACCTCCCTCCATTTCAATACTTGATACTCAAATATCAGACACACAATGACAAGTTCGATCTTGAAATTCTCAGTGGTTGCTTCGTTTCGGAAGGATTTTAACAACATACAGCTCTTCTCATGTGTTCTATTGATTATGTCCTCGTTTACTTGGGGTTTCGATAATCAAGGTTTCGCAACCATTCAGGCGATGGACTCATTTTTGGAAACTTTTGGGGAATACAATTCGCAGGCTGGGCTATATTTGATTCCGACAAAGTTCCTTTCCTACCTCAACAGTTTTCAATATCTTGGGTTTGTAGTCGGATTATTCATTGGTTCTTACATAAGTGCCAACTATGGAAGAAAATGGAGTATTCGAGTTATGAGTGTATATGCTTTAATTACGGCCGCTATTACCATCAGTTCCAAGACAAAAGAACAGATTCTTACTGGTAGAGTATTAAATTATGTGTTTGTTGGTATGGAATCTTCGACAATCCCAATTTTCCAATCCGAGATCACCCCTGCTAGAGCCCGTGGTTTCATGGTCGGTGCATTCCAGTTTGCTATTGGGTTGGGAGGCTTGATAATTCACATCATTACCAATGCTACTGCTCAGAGACGAGATAACCTGGCTTGGAGAATACCAGTGGGGTTGTTTTTTATTTTCCCCTTCATTATGGGGGTCTTTGTGAATTTTATTCCAGAGTCCCCAAGATGGTTGTTAACCCAAGGTCGAGAGGAAGAAGCTCTCGCCGCTCTTACACGGTTGAGGGAGGGCAAATGGACAAAGGAAGAAATCGACGAACATTTTGCTGAAATGAAAGATCGTGTTGAAAACAATGAGAGCATTACAACCTCATACAAAGATCTTTTTACAGGCACCAATTTAAAACGCACATTGATTTGTGTTTTTATTAACATATTTCAACAAATAACTGGTCAAGCATTTGCCTCCCAATATGGTACCATTTACATAAAATCCTTGGGCACCGTCAATCCTTTCAAAATGACTATTGGTTCCTCCGTAGTCTCGATTGGTTTCGTTGTTATATGCTTGTTTTTGGCGGATAAAGTAGGAAGGAAACCTTTGGTAATCAGCGGTACTGTTATTCAAATCGCTGGGTTGATGACTATGGGAGGCCTTGGAGTTCAAACCCCGGTTCCAGACTCCGCTAAGAATGGTATTGTTGCATGTATGTTTTTGTTCTCGGCAGGATTTTCTCTTGGTTGGGCTCCATTGACTTACGTTGTTATTACTGAAGTTCCCAGTATCAAGTTGCGAGACAAAACTCAGAGATTCTGTTTCTTCTTCAACATATTGTTTGCTTTCTTAGTAGCTTTCACTCTCCCCTACTTGTTGAATGACGACTATGCTGGCTTACAGTCAAAGGTAGGTTTCATATATGGATCTTTTGCCGTTTTGTCCCTAATTTACGTAATCTTATTCGTTCCCGAGTGCAGGGGTAGAACTTTGGAACAAATTGATTACATGTTTGAACACAAAGTTCCAATTAGAAAATTCCAAACATATGACGAATTTGATGTGACATTAGAGAAGAGCACTAGCGACGATAAAAGTTTATTGAAGTAGCACTGACAAATTCACTTGAAATATCCTCAACAGCTTGTGTGCTTCACTCACACTTCTATTGATTGGAGCTAGCAATGTCCGAAAATAGATTGCTCATGAAAGATGTGGCAGGATAGTATTGGATGACCCTTTCCATGTTGAATTGCTCTTACTGCTGAGCGCTAGTTAAAGAGATTAATCGTACGAGAATATCATTACCGGCCCAAAAATAGGAGGCTATCCACTCATTTTCTAGTTTGGCTATTGTCTTGAAAAAAGACCAGTTGTAGGTTTTCACCCATATAGCAATTCTGAAGCAGGGTCTCCTACCAATTAGCGTAATCCCTTGCTTCTATATTTATAGTTACAATAGTCATTAATATAATTGCGAAGTTTAAATTTTTATTTTTAGAACCAAGGTTTTGCTGATCCATGTCACATTGAATCGCAACGGCTATGTTACATGGCTACCACTTGCAGTTCATAACTACCAAAGTTGTATCTCTGTTCTTATCCTAACGTAATCAAGAGAACGTTGTTCGGTCCTTAGATTAGTTCCCAGGCGGCCCCAAATTATTCTGAGAATCAATCCTTCTGTCATTGCTAGAGGAGTTCTTGAAGATAAGTTCGTCACCATACTACATCAATTGATATGGCTCTTTTGAATGACCTTATTACTTCTGTAGGGATCATTCAGGTTGCTGGTAGAATCACAAAATTCAAAGGTAATTGGGCCCTAAATCAAAAGAAAATATTATACCTGATATGCAACAAGCCTTATAAAGAACAATACAACTGGCACTGGAAAAGTTGTTTTTACAACTATAATAAGATTCTGTACCATATTTCACGACTATCATTACTTTCTACAACATGTCAAAATATGCAAGGTTTCTTTGTTGGGAGAAATTTCAAGGTTCGATTTGACACTGACACATATTATGCTATTATGATAAGGTGGTTATGAGGAGGTTCCTTTTAATGGCTCGGGAAAGGGTTCCAAGCATATAATTCGAAGTATATAAAGACGGTAAATTCTCTGTCAAAATGTCTTTATTCTTTACCAAACAACAATCATGCTTGTATCTCACTTGGTAATTTCTACTCTCCTTTGGAGCTTTGCCAACGCTATTTTCTTGAAAAGAGATGAGAGTTCTTTCAAATATATTTCAGGACCATTTCGTATTGGCGGGTTTAAAAAAGTACCTGCTATTGACTTTGAAATTGGAACTCCAGGTCAAAAGCTTCAAGGTATATTAGATACTGGATCTTCGATCACATATGTTGACAGTGCTATATTTGATCCAAAGAAATCCTCCACTTATCACAACACTAGCGTTAAACAGTCAACGAGGTTCGTTGGAATATCTGACAAAGGTTGGTGGTCTTATGATGCTGCTAGCTGGGGATCCACTTCTATCAAAAACTTTAGTTTTGCGTACAATCCTGATCGTACGCGTACGGGCACTATAGTAGGAGTTGACATTTTTCAGAACAATCGTACTCTTTTGACTTCCTTGAAAGAAGGTGGAGCAATTTCCAATAGGAGTTTTGCTCTATACTATGCTAACCCGGAGAATTTCTCAGGCGAATATATATTTGGTGGTGTTGACAAATCTAAATTCATTGGCAAATTGGCCCAGTTACCTTATCATCATCTTTTCGAGAGAGGGAACTACTCAGTAATTCAAGACGATGGAGTAGTTTACGTTAACCATTCCAGTGCTGGAGTTATGTTCGATACAGGTGGTTCGGGTACATGTTACTTCCCAAAGGACACATTACAATATATTCTCGATCACTATGGAGATGGAAATAGTGTTGACTGTCAAAAAATTAGAGATGAGAAGCCCAAAATACAATTTGAGGTAGGGGGAGCTTGGAATTTCACATATGACATAGAATCTTTGCTTCATTCTCCCCTGTGTACGACGGAAAACCGGCTCCGTTTGATTCAAACAGAGAGTAACACGGTACCACTTGGACCAGAAATCTTCCAGCAGGCTTATGTAGTTTGGGATTATGATAACCGTAGAATGCTTTTCGGTAAAAGAAACCCAAATCCAGGAAAGGCTGATATTGTACCAATCAGTGATGATCTCATCTCAAACTAAGACTAGAAAATTTTATATTTCTACATTTTACTTCAACTAAAATACGCGTAGTTTTTATTGTAGTTAAGAAATGTGGGGAATCTACTTTCAAAAGAGTAATGCAAAAAAAAAAGCAAAATATTGTTGATAGATGGCCGTAGAAGCCTCAGTCATTTGGGGATAAATGAGAGAAATAGCGGATTGAAACATAGAGATTTGAAGCATTCCAAAGCAAAGGTGGCTTAAGCGATAATCATGCAGGGTAGCATGATATCGAATTTATTATAATTAACGTTGATGGCCACACAATGCTTCAGTTGCCTTAGCGGAGTTTTAGCTTCGTTCAAAGAGATGCCATATAGTCAACGTGCTCGAGCTTTCATTCTTATTTGCCAGACAAGGGAGCTGAAATAGCTAGGTTGAGACAGGATACGATGTAAGAATGCGAACTACGTACTTATTCATTAGTAAGAGTGGAAGCATTATTTATTAGTTTTGACAAGGCCCGACGTCTCATGACTATGATCAGAAAATATAGGATTTTCACTTACAATATGGTCCTTTACATGGAGACTGAAGGCTCAATAATGGAAGAGATGCCAATAACACGACTCTCACTAGTTAAGAATAAAATCTATTTTCGAAGAAAAGTAACAAGCTCTTGTTGCAAACTTAGGATTGGCGCATTTTTGAAAGAATTGTCAAATTTGTCCCAGAAGCTGCGAGATTTGATCGGAAATGCAAATGATAAGTTTGAGAAAAATAGCAAATAACTCAGAATACACACATATGAGCAAATCAAAGGTAAGGGTTTGAGACATTTTGGGACAGTTGAATCATTAAACGAGAATATAATTGAAGCAATTGATAGATAGCTGTATCATAAGATCGTTTTTTCTTTGTAGCAGGTGATAAGACTTTTATAGTATTGAAGCTCATAACAGGACTGAGCATTGTTGGAAACATCGCCCATATCTGAACTATAGTTCCAAGAAAGACACAAAGCTCCATGCCAAACTTTTACTCAGCCGCAAAGATTTTCTATGAAAGGAGAGGCAAAATGACGGCTTTCTAGACAAGGATATTCTTACGAAGGATGATTGCATCATTGCAAAATACGTGTTAGCTCTTGCTCAACTCTGGATAGTAATATATTTATATCTCCATAATACAACATGTATTGAAAGAGTACTACTTTGAAAAAATTGAAAGTATGATGAGCATTTTGATTCACCTTTTTTTTTCAAATAAAGTAAAAACATAGATACTATTTATGCTCTTGAGAGTAGTTATAGCTTTAACAAAAGAATGAACAGAATTTTGTTAAACGGCCGAGTGACATGGTATCGCGTCATCGATAGGATTGCGTGGATCTAAAACTTTAAAAGACCTCCAAGCTCCTTATATTCGTGCACTCTTGTCATAGAATTGTTTCGGTAGAAGCATATACAATAAGCGTCATGACAACCATTACTTCGTATCGATTAAGATAATCCTTCAGCCAAAGTTGGAAATCCTGAAACTTTACTGATCTATGGATTTTGGAGTCTACATTTGAATACGCAATTTATAGTCCATCTTCTCGCACTTTCCACGCGCTATTTCATAACGATTAATAAGCATATTGTAAATGCAATTATCAAAGCGATACCCACTTTCCTTTTTTCACAAGCCTCTATAATACACAGACGTGGCATATTGCTTTTACCATAAAGAGAGTTTCCATAATCAGCTCAACCGAACGAGGAGTGGAGCGGATTTGTATTTGTCAGGACATCAAGATCACGTCAAAAGACAAAAAAAAACGTTTCTCTTGTTTGGGAAAAGTATGATGTGAAATCTCGCGGAATTAGCACTAAACGGAGATTACTTGCTATGTAAAATTCAATTAAGGAAACTCCAGCCAGACCGGACTCGATATTTTTCAACTAACTCGACAGTATATGTAAATTGCAGGCAAATTCAAGATTTGGAAAAGTAATTAAACAGCAACAAATTTCCCTGAATCAACTCCTTATCTTCATATTCATACACACTCATACTAATATTAATACGCACTCATAATGCCCTCTACCACTGTTTTTGTCTCCGGTGCTACTGGTTATATTGCTTTACACATCGTTCAGGATCTTCTTGCTAAAGGCTACACAGTCATTGGATCAGTTAGATCTACTGAAAAAGGTGAAAAAATCAAGAAGCAATTGAACAACGAACGATTTTCCTTTGAAGTTGTGAAGGATCTTGCTGCTTCTGGTGCTTTTGATGAGGCTTTGAAGAAACACCCGGAGACCGAAGTCTTTCTTCACACCGCCTCTCCAGCTAACTTTGACGATCCTGATATTGAAAAGGATATGATAATTCCAGCTGTTGAAGGTACCAAGAATGCTCTTAAGGCAATAAAAGCTTATGGACCTAATGTGAAGAAGGTAGTTGTTACTTCGTCATATGTATTACCCCTCGAAGAGGGGATATATCACATCAAAAGATGTGGTAAACCCTCTTTTGATGACTTAAGTAAGGAAAACGATCCAAATCATACGATCGATGAAAGCTCGTGGAACAACATTACATGGGAACAAGGATTGGAGAATCCATTGAAAGGTTACTTTGCATCCAAGGTGTTCGCAGAAAGAGCTGCCTGGGACTTTGTAAAAGAAGAGAAGCCACAATTTACTCTCGCAACACTTAATCCAGTCTACGTTTTCGGGCCACAAGCTTTTGATGAAGATGCAAAGGGAACTTTGAACTACTCTGCTGAGATTATCAACGGTTTACTCAAGTTGGACAAATATTCTGAAGTCCCTTCGACCAATGGTCATTTCATAGATGTTAGAGATGTTTCTAAAGCTCATATTGCTGCTTTTGAAAATCCCGCTGCTGAGGGGCAAAGATTATTACTTTTTGCATCGAGATTTACCAGTCAAGGTGTTTTGAACGTGCTTCACGCCAACTTCCCTCAGTTAAGCGCCAAGCTTCCGGTAGGTGGTCCAGATCTCCAAGTTGAATATGTCCAAACTAATAATGACAAGACAAGGAAGATTTTGGGATTCCAATTCATTGATTTAGAAAAGAGTGTTGTTGATACTGTTCAACAAATTCTCGATGCTAACGAGAAGCAAGCTATATAGATTGATAATTAAGAATAACAAATTGACTTATGAATTGTGAGCTGTAGATATGCACCGGGCATCAATTTGCCTTACGTTATCCATGGAAAATTCAAGACATCAGTCGGGATTCAATGTTTATTACGTTGAGATGCTTCTTCGTCATTTTGTCTTAGTTAAGACAAAACGTGCATATCAAGAAAAGGAATTTCAAGAAAAGGACTTTGAGTCTTAATTCCAAATACTTTTAAGCATGTTTGGCAGAATGTAAACTTCGAAGTCAAAGACAATGCAACAGAAGAATCTGGGGTTGCAGTCCAGACCACTAAAATCATCTTTCGCCGAAATGTTTCAGCAATTGATCGATACTAAGCAAATCTAATTGCTCCCTATGAAGTTCTTGAATTCGTTTCATATTTTTTCTTAATTCATTTTCCGTCCCTGACTCATTCTAAATCATAGTGATTACTGATAAACTTGACCTCTTATGCTGACGAAACCTTACGTATAGAAGATAATAGATTTCATCATCGCAGTTTATCGAAACTCGGCTTTAGATAAGCCACTTCAGAAGATGTCACAAACTTTCTTTCGATTTTTTTTTTTTTCTGAAATGGCTGCGGCTTCGTACATGTTATTACAAATAATTTGACGGCTTGTTCATGGATGCAAAATCCTGCATACCACCACTTCCCAAAAGGGAAATAGCACCGAACCTTATTTGTCATCGCTACATATCCATCGCAATATAAAGCCTGGGGTAAATACTTACTGACATGAATTCTTTCAACAACAAAGATTAGATAAATACAAAGATGAAAAAAGATAGTAGCTTCACCTGGACTCCTCAAGCTCTCACTGGGCTTAATGCTTTTAATGTTATTATTGTTGGCGGTACTAATGGTCTCGGCCGCGCAATCGCACAAACCTTGTCCCTGGGAGGTGCAAATGTGGCTGTTGTCGGTAGAACTTTCAGGGATCAAGATAACAAAAATATCAAGTTTATCAAGGCAGACTTGAGTTTGGTTAAAGAATCTCAAAAGATTGCTGAAAGCTTGGATGTTTCCAAAACTGATATTGTTCTTTTCACTGCTGGTATTATGGCAGCTTCAAAAAGGGAAGAAAATTCTGAGGGTTTGGAACGAGATTTGGCTGTCAGCTACTTGAATCGTTTAGCTATGATCCGTACTATTGTTCCTAAGTTACAGTCAAAAAAAGTCAAC
>JAJMOA010000029.1:0-96961 GCA_030449045.1 Isabelozyma pseudorhagii
TCTAAGTTGCCTTTTTTTTTTTTTTTTTTTATTGCCTTCCGTCATCAGACAAAAAAACTCAAATCGTGTCCCGACACCAAACTGTTGCGCCACTACCAAGGCGGACTTTTTTTTTGTGTCTGACAATTTTTGACTGTCCCGTGGTACAGGTGAACTGGATGCAAATGATTTTACGAAATTGTCGTCGACAATAACGATGGAGATCGAAAGTGCTTCTATTAGAGCTACAAGATGCTCTGCTTAGCGGTGTATGCATTTGATGTATATTGTACATATCTAAGTGAATTATTGGTTGACCCATTCTCAATCTAATTGCATCGATTCGTTGAAATTAAATGACTTTTCATTGATTTTAAATGGCTGCACTTCTTTGATCTTGATACCAAATCTCTTATCTTGACTCAAGTCACTCAATTTATTTATCAAGTCAACAATTGCACCATTCAACTGGTATTTGGAGTGCACCCAACTAGATGGGAAGTTTTTGCTTCCTCCGGTCAATCTGATGAGCTCATTGCTCTTGGAGTTGATAATGATAGTGCTGGATTTTCTTGACACACTATTCACTATTTGTCCGTGTTTTAATAATGACTTTAACTTCAATGCCGAGATACCTAAGTTGGGTAATGGAACTTCCATTCCTGGTAAAGTTGGCTTATTTGAATCAATTCCATGCATACCAGTAGGGTTAGCAGTCAATAAGATCTTCTCTAATGGAACAAACTTAACTACTTGGATTGGTTTGTTTCTGACCAAGTAACGATTATTCAATTCGCTCAATCCCAATTTGTTGGTTTTCAACTCTTGCTTTATTTTAGCTAATTGTGATGGCAAATCTTGTTCGAAATTAACTGGGAACGATTGACAAGCAAATGACAATTTAAATGGGTATACCGAAAACTTCTTATCAATAGTATTCAACAACTTATGAGAGTTTCTCAATTTAAGTTGATGATTAATAGCGAAATCTCTTATGAAAATGGTAGATTTACTATTGAATTGCTTATCCTTGTTATTCTTTCCACTGAATTCATCAATTTCTTCTAAAGTAACGACACCGATTTGATCTGGGTTTTTTGCGGCCATTTTAATATCAACATTATATACTTCGTCATCTTCGATGATAAAATCATCTGTGGGAACTGCTGAACTTTGACTTTTTTGAGTATTTTTAGAGGTTTTCACAACTAATTCTTGCGATTTTCTGGTTTGGGCTATTAAAAGTTTTTCTTGGTCACTTTCATCCCAAATAACCCCTTTGAAGTTCGATTCTTCGACAATCCCTTCAGCCTGTCCTGCTAAAAATCTTCTAACTCTTCTAACTTTCGATCCTGGAACAACCACACAGTTGAACGACTCAGCAATGGTGTTCACCATCTCACGAATCATAGTACCGGTGACCACTTTGGAGTTAGCTAAACCTGGTAAAGAGGAAATTTTTTCTGGAGTCAAAGATAATCCTAATAATGCGATGACGGCTTCGGTAGCAATATGACTGGCCACGAGAGAGTCAGCTTTATCTCCTAATAATGGGCCGGCTGGCTTTATTTCCCCGTCAATTTCGGTTCCTGGAGGGTATATAACAATAGTATGAGAAATGTTAGCAGTATAACCATCGATATGAGCACCTAAGGTGATGGTGACAACATCACCTGGTTGAAAGGTGTAGTCATTAACATCATCTAATTCTGGAGAAAACCCACTAACAAATTCGTCAACTTCAATACAAGTTGGGAATGCAATTCCTTTTTCTCTAACTTTGTCCTCGTTATTGTAGACCTTACTCAAGAGCTTGGATAACATAGAGTCCCCCAAAATACATAACTCTTGTAATGTGTATGAGGTGTCAACAGTCTTATAGTGGTAGGAGTCGTTAATCAAAGTGATGATGTATTTCAAACCAGTTTGGGCAATTTGTCCAGCGACTCGATACTTATCGAGCACACCTTCAGTCAAGTTATTTTTCTCCTTCAAGAGGATGTCAGCATCATCCTGGTGAACCGCTAACTGCATATCTGTTGTCTTTTTCAGTGGTTTTAGCTGAAAAGTCTGGAAAAAAAATGAGATGAGATGAGCCAAAAAAAATCAGACTGCGACCTATGTACAGGATTTGCAACAGTCCAAATCAGGAAAGGCGTTGACAGAACTATTAATGGAGATTTCTGAAGAAGCGGAATGCTTGAAATGGAGTATCTGAATGGGATGTATGAGATGGAATATCTGTATGTGATGTCTGATTTGATTTTTGGTGGAAAAAGTTCGAAACGCAAGATATGCACTGTCGTTTTGTAAGGGAGATGAGGGAGAAAGCTGACATTAGCTGCTAATAGCTACTCATTGTATGTCGCTGCTGACAGACAACTGTCCATTCGATAGACACTTGGTTTTTGGGAAGTACAACCAAGTACAGCTTGACCTAATATAAACTATTTGCGGTTTGCTATCCTTGGCAATAATATTCACTCACACCACTCTCTCTCTCTTAGCACTTGCCAAGGCGTTACATCTACTCAGCTATTGGTAGTTTCTCATTATGGGGCCAAAGGCTGTAATTCCTCGTATTTCCCTACCCATCAAATCACTTTCGAGATTCCGTCGGAAAAAGCTAGTTTAGGCTCGGGTCGCCTGTTACCCCATGTTGAAGACGCCACCACAGTTTTATTGCGCATGCTCTTATCTATGTTCACGACATTATAAATTGGACAGCCCATCCTCCATTCGTTGCTGATTTACTGAAATTTACCATTAGCAATGACAGATACAGCCACTAGACCCGAACCAAGGCCATGGAACCCCCCACATGAGACCAAAGAAGATTTGGATTGGGCCCAATTGAGTGTCATCGACTTGAGTAGATTTGACGAGCCTGGCGGAAAGCAGGAGATTGCTGCCAAATTAAAAACTGCCGTTAGCAAGGATGGGTTTTGGGCAGTGGTGGGACACGGTTTAACCGAGAAAGACTTCCACCGACAATTTCAGTTGGGACAGCATTTTTTCGAAAACTATACTCTAGAGGAGAAGAAAGCACAGGAGGTGCAGTTTGAAGCAGGAAACTACTTTGGATACAAGGTAATTGCTAATAAGAAAGTGTTCAACACCGAAGTCAGAGATAATGTGGAAACGTTCAACATAGCTAAGTTCACCAAAGATAAGCTATATGATAGCTACTTCAAACAGCCATTTATCCAGGAAAACTACGAGGAATTATCTCGTATTTCTCACACAGCTTTCGAGATTGCCAGAAAGCTTTTAGTACTTTTCGCAATCATTTTGGAACTTGACGAAAACTACTTCGCCGACAGACATAAGTACGATAGTCCGAGTGACGATCATGTCCGCTTCATGAGGTACCATCCAAGAACAAAGGCTGACGATGCAAAGGTGGAAAACATCTGGGCTCGGGGCCACACTGATTTCGGCAGTTTGACCCTACTCTACAACCAGGTTGTGGCTGGTTTACAGATACGGTTGAATAACGGTCAATGGAAATACGTCAAGCCGGTGAAGGAAGGAATCATTTGCAACATCGGAGACACGCTCAGTTTTTGGAGCGGAGGATACTTCAAACTGACCATTCACAGAGTAGTAAGCCCTCCCGATGATCAGTATGGAATAAGAATCGGTACGTTCTACTTTGTGCGTCCTGGCGAAGTAGACATCTCCATTGCTCCTTCACCTCTATTGAAGAGGTTGGGGCTCTACAAGGATATAGAGCCAATCATAGGGACTGAATATGTTAGAAATAGAGTCAAGGATTACCACGACAGAGAGGATTATTTGAAGCAGGAGAATCTGGTGTTCAAACATGGTGCTTTCGAGATCAAAGACGGATTTGAATGATAGTCTGCAGCCGTTCGATATTTTTTCCTCCTACTGCATGCACAACGCATCTATTGCATATTCCCAGATGCTTTTCCGACGCCGCGGGGTTTGTAGCTATAATTATAAATCAGTTCATTGTAATATTACATTACATAATTATGTTTTAATAGTCTCATTAGTACATTATGCCGTGTCTATCGTGAATATAAATAATATGGTGCCTATCTAGAATGAGCTTTTGCTGACTCCTTCATACTTGCTTGTTCGTCGAGATACTTCTTCCATTCTGGAACTTCTGCCGGTTTGGATTTGTTCAATTCCTGTTCATGCATCGATAACAAGAGAGTACCTAACAACAAAATGACAGAAATTGCTTGGGCATAAACTCTGGCTTGCACCGCCTTTTGCGCGGTGGTCATATATTTATCTTTGTTAACAATTTTCCATGATCCCCACAACGAAGCACCCCAGGCACCAAGAATGATCTTATATTTGTTATCATTGACCTTGGTAAAACACTTGTCAGCAAGTGACAACTTGTTCCAGGCCTCTAACTTTTCGTTTTCGATTTGTTTCAAGTATTCTGACCGATGTGTTTGCTCGTCAAATTTGACGGACCCTTCATCAGCAAAGAAAGCACCCATACCAATGGTTGGAATGGCCCACATACTGGCCTTGATACTGGCACTCATTTGACGGTAGGCACCAGGATATCTTCTGCTCATCAACTGAGCTATACCAAACGAAACACCCAATCCTATTAAGGTACCTTTAGCTCCTTCATAGAGAACAGCGTTCCAATGGTCGTTTTTTTCTTGATCGTTAAGAATCTTCATGTTAGTAGTGTATTAGTGTTATTTAGTGATTGTAGTAGTAATAATGAAGAATAAAAAGATTTATCTAGGAAGGATGTTGGTCTATATTTATAGTTGCAAACTCATATTCCACTTTTCAAAGCCCGCGGAATCATCCTATTCTTCCGGAACTTTTGCGACCAAAAAAAGAAATGTGAGGGGCTTTGACATTTTTTGATTTTCCTAAAGGCTCGGATAAGAGTTCCCACACCAGGGATTTGTCATGACTTCCTAATTACAAAAGATTATTTTTGAATTATGGTTCCAAATGACCAGACTTATCACAATGAAGTGCTTTACAATTAGAGGTACGCTGACGCTCTTACATAATCTGGGGTGATTAGTTTTCATACACTAAATACATAAAATTATACATTGGTACGATCCTCTACGGTATCAACTTACGCTAACAACGGAGGAAAGTTTCAGAGATTTGTTCTTTTCTCTTGTTCTTCTTCTCTTATTGATAAAGAGCAATTCATTGGTGTTCGAACTGGGCAAGTTTGCACCAATTCTTGATGGCACTTGATTAGGCGAATCATCTAGTTCATTTTCTTCATTCACTATGGATCCAATGGTGGTATTGGTTCCGGAGTAGTACAATGCATTTTCAATCAACTTGTCGTTTCCCAAATAAAGAATCATCACCAAATTTCCAAATGTTACGGCGACGGACTTGAAGCCATATTTGACTATACTGTTGATACGATTGGCAGTAAATCCTTTTCCAGTGGGTGTGTCGACTTCCGGGATCTTATAGTTAATCAAACTACCGTCAAAAGCAGTGATAACGAAAGCTTCCCAGATATCATTCAAAGAAGTGGTTCCATTAATAACATTCAGTTTAACCAACGAATCATACGATTTAGAGAATAGTTTACGATTATGGTCTTTCCTCGACCTTAATGTCATCAATCCGTTCTCTATTGTAGACTTACTACTGGAATCAGTATCACTCAAATTTTCAAACGAATCGTTGTCTTTAGCAGATTTTTTACGAAATCCAATGATCATATTAACGTCAGTTAACTCCCACAGTTCCAAATCCTTATACCAGTATTGATGCTCAACCACAGCATTGAAACCAATACATCTAATTTCTCTTGGATCTCTTTCGACTCTTAGACAAATATTATTCTTTGACCGTTTGATTTCTAAGTTGAAAGTATGCATAATGACAGTTTTCTCATAAAAATCTTCGTAGATAATAGAGAATGATTGAATCGAAGCACACCCACAGAACTTACAATGTGTGGGCTCCGAATGGGCCACCCGCAAAGATCCGGGTTTGAAGTGCCCAATGTCGAAAACTCTCAATATTATCCCGGTTTGAACATCAATTAACTGGGCAGTTAAATCGGTCACTCTCAATACCATACCCACAAATTCAATACTGGCAATAGTCGGTTTGTTTATCGGTTGGAAGCGTTTCTGACTGGATGGGATAATTGGCTTTTCTTCAGCAAGTTGTCGCTCATTGTATTTAGAACGGAAATCGTCTCGGTCACCATTGTAGGAACTATTTTGGGACAAAGTGTATGGTGTTAATAACTGGACTCCAGTATTATAAATATCGCCTTGGATAGGAAGCTTTCTAAACTTCCACTTATTATTAATCACAGTAGCAATGACAACATCATCATTTGTAACATTGCATACAATTCTATCACTGACTCTGGAGGTGAAAATTTTTTTGGCAGCGTTCAAAGTCAATCTATTTTGGTTGATTGTAGAAACCGAGGGCCGGTCATCATCGTCGTCACCTTCCGTCTCATCATCGTAGACGGATGTAAGAATATTGGAGGTTGAAATGGAACCATTATCACAAGCTATGGTTATCAATTCACCAGTTTCTAACACCATAATGAATTCTTCGTTGTTTAAAGCCTTCTCTAAATTCTCTAGTTCTTTATCCACGTCATTCTTGTGTGAACTTATTGGTGGTGGTGGGAAATTGGAATTCACATTAGAATTCACAGACATTATGGAAACATCACTACCTCTTCTTACCCTCTGTTGCTGGAGTTGTTTTTTCTTTTGTAATATTTTTCTGGCCAAAAATCCTGGAACTGTTCTTTTTCTAAAAAATGATTCTAAAATTTTGATTTTATTTCTACTGTACTTTTTTAGTATTTCCAGGGGAATCGCAACTTGCCAAATGAATTTTAGTTGTTCACGTTCGAAGCATTTGATGAGACCATATTTGAAATTGATCAAAATAATATGATTCCCATCATCACTAATTTTGATGTGATTGATTGGCCAGAATTCTTTTGATTCGGAGTTGGAGGTGAATGTGCTAGAGATGTTTATAGGTGGGGATGAGGAATTTTTGGTAAGAGGAGACCAAACAAGAATTTCATGATCCAAACCAATAGAAACTATGAAAGAAGATACTGGATTGGTACAAAGCCTCAAAACATCCTGATTATGACCATCTTTATTGTTTAACTGTATTAGATCGATAGATTTGAAGAATTTCACTTCATCTACGATCTCAAAATCCAAGTTTTTTGAACTATTAGTATACTCCCCTGGACTTTGCTCGGAATGGTCTGGATTTTGGATGGTATTCTTGAATTTATTCACCTTGAAAATCAATTGGGTTATGGCAATAATAAACAAAAGAATAGTTAATAATTCCAAGTAATAAAATTTACTATTATTATTGACAATGATATTTCTGTAACCAACACTGACGAAATTAGGTTGTCTATCGTTGAATAAATTATAAGGAATGAGAATCACCCAATGAGTGAAAATTCCTAGAAAATGCACCAGTTCGATTAGGGGAATTAGAATTAACCAGAAAGTCGTGGAACTTGCCGGTCTCACTTTAAGTAGATACTGACCAAGTTGATACCTTTTGGAACGACTATCGGGCCGCAAGTGCTTAGGTGCTTTTAACCGGAGCAAGAAGGCAGAAAGAATATTGGCTTCGAGAAGTGAAACCTGGCCCGGGTCTTCCGATTTTTGATCTAGTAAATCAGCCAATTCATAACGATTCAAATCGATAATTATCACTCCCACAAGATATGTGAGTTGGAGGAGGTGGTCTAGAATTAAGGCAATGATGGTAGCTTCCACAAACCTTGATAATCTCATAGATAAATAGTCCATAAACTTACCGTAAAAATAAACTTTAAATAAACCGATCCCCATTATGTTTAGTAAACTGATTCCCAGAATATTAAAGAAGAGCACCTTGGAAACGTTGGGGATATGCCATTTTTCCAAGTCAATGCCAAAAACTCTAAAAACTGCATTGAGGAACCATATTTTAGCATTGGAATTCTTCACACTATTGTTAATCCCAAGATAGAACTTAAATAATCGCTTGTGGATGTCGTTATTGAACTCGAATGAATTATCACCTGCTAAATCATTGATCAACCGGAACAAATTCCTTGAACTTAGAACGAAAATTGTAAGTAAGTAGGCTGCTTTGGTGAACGTAGTCAGAGGTTCGAATATTAATCTCCAGGATTTATAGTTATGGACATAGCTTATGATATTAATTGAGGCTGCCGCACTAATGCAAACTTCCACTACCCAACCAATCAATAAGCCCAAATTTGAGCGAATTTTATGCTGGTTAGCAATGGAAAGGTAAACATAGATTAAGAATGCTACTATGGCAGAGATTTCCATCATATTAAGTACGGCAAAGAACAATTTGACGACGATCAAGGAATCAGTTTGAATTAAAAAGTATTCGATAAAATCTCGTATACTAACCAGGGAATCTGTAGTGTAGACCTCCTTTATATTGACGGTGAAGTTGTGATTTGACACCTTGTCAGAAATGCTTGATTTGTGGATGACATAAAACTTCATAGTTTGAGATTTTTGAACAATGTGGTTGTACTTGAATAAGTCATCTAGAAAGAGAGTTAATAGTTGAGTATTTTCGTCAAAATTTATATGTTTTACAACGTATTTTTCAACTTTTGATGCTTGGAGAGGGGTGAGATTTGAGATTGAATTCAAGTTTATGGGCCAAACAGAAAAGGGGGAGAGAACAAGAGAGTCGTTCAAGTTTGTAGATAAATAATTTTCATATTGGCTTAAAAGTTGAAGATTTTTGTACTCCAAGATATTCGCTCTTTCTAAGGGGTTATTTGGGGTTGGCAATTGGACGATTATTTTCGATAACGAGTAATTGGAGTTGTTATCTAAGGAACGGTCGATTAAAGATAGTTTTTTCACCGCATCCGCCAAGCGTAGGTTTTGGGTGGGGTATAGATGATGATCGATCTCTGGCAGGATGGAAAAGTCGTTGAAGTAGCATGCAAATTGGCCATTGATTTTCATGATGGTAAAATCGTAAAGAACATTATAAGCAATGATGAATACGAGTAATGAAGGAATCAGGATTATTAGCTTTGGAGATGATAGGATGAAGGATATGAATTTGATCACCATTGACGGATATGATTTTTCATGGAGCGGTATTGACGGTTCGAGAGTCCTCTCTTTCGTTGGCCAAGGAAATCTCATGATATGCTAGACATCAATGGTAATAGTAAGCGATGGTGACGAAGGTGCAAAGTTAAAGCAACCGCGTAAATATATATACGACGTGGTTAATTATCACCAGTTTATTGGGGGTCGGTATTCAGGTGATTAAAAGTTAAATCCATAAAGGAAAATGTTACTCAATTCTATAAATGACTGATACTAAATCCAAAAATTAGGACTGGAAGAAGAACAATAGCAATAGCGCTTAGGCTTTTTTTTTGTTCTTTATTTTTCTATTTTTTCTTTGGGTATCTGAAAAAAAAAAAATGTGTGAAGTGATATTGTGTGAGACTGTGTGTGCTATTGTGGGGGACTCAGTGAGACAATGTACCACATGATCTAGCCACACAGTAGAGCTGACCAGACGGGTCGGAGTTTAGCCAAAGCAGCGAACAATATCTGGAGTGAATGACTGGATCTGGTGATAATTCGTACGGAAAGATGCTAATCTGGTGACTATCTCTCGCTTGTAGTGAAAAAGTGCGGTCGGCGACAGCGCCAAAACCCAATTTCTGGGCCGAATGCAGCGCTGGTGACGATGGGGACCTGAAATGCAGTGATCACAATTGTCCGGGACCCGATAGCGCCGGTCCTATGCGATGTAAGCTTTCACCAAGCTGCTATCAGCACCGGCCGTTGGTTGCGAGTATTCATGGGGCGGCATCGGGCCTGTTTGACGTGACATTTCCTGCCATATGGAAATGTGAATCCATTTAGGGGTTTGGTTATTATAACCGAGTGCGCGATACAGCTACATATGCATGCATTAGGATTGTGACAAAGATGCATGTGGCACTCTTGATATCGGGATGTTGATTAACTAGATTTATGCCTAATCAGGAAGCCCTGAGCTATTTATCTATTGCCTACGTTGACATCTAGAACTAGCACTCAGACACCGGCCGGCGGGAAGACGCTTCAAAGCAACAGGCTTAGGGCGATCTCCAGCATGGGGTCCTGAACGACCGCTTTCGCACGGTGCTTTTGAGTGTCGGAGGCCCAAGAAACATTAACTTGACCTATTCGGAGTCCGGGTAGTAGGATGAGGGCCGAACGGAGCCAAGGGCTAAAAGGATGTACCGTACATGGCCTACTTTTGCTGCAGACCTCTTAGCTATATGTGGGTGCGAAATTATGTGCCCTTCTATCCTGCGCAATAGCATTGTTCCCGCAAGTACGCTGGCTAGTTTGTTGAAGAAGGTTGCTCATTTCGTGCATATCCGATACACAGTACGACTTTGCTTGAGTTTGAATAGTTAACAAACGCATTGGCAATGACCGTCCTGGTATTGGAGGTGTGCCTAGATCTGGCATAAAAAATTATCATCGACATACAAAATGTAACATCACAGGAAAAGTGCAAATTGAAAAATGTCAGCAACGATGATCAGAAAAGAACTGTATGCACAGGCAATCAGTATGGGAAAAATTTATGCACCGAGAATAGACTGAGAATAGACAAATGCCATGCTCACGAGAGAGACTGCACTAAGAATAGACAAATGCCCTGCTCACGATAGAGATTCCGCACTAAGAATAGACAAACCCATGCTCACCATGGAGACTGCACTAAGAATAGACTAATATGAACTAAGAATAGATAATTTTCTGCACTGAGTCCATCAGAGTTGTCTGAATGTACGCATCCTACAAGTGGTCTTATGCATTTGTACTTTCACCTATTTATGGCCCAATGTGGCAATCTGCAATCCGTTCATTTGCACCAATAAATCATCAATCTTCGAGTCCAATAACCCGTTGGCATACTCGTCTCTTGATGCCTGGTCCAAATACTGTTGTACCTGGGCCAATCTCGAATAACCTTCGGTACAAAACTTCATTTGGATTTTTACCAATGCCTCGAAAGAGGGATCATAATAAGGCACTCTCAATCTAATTAATTGCGGCAATTCTGCCTTCAATTGCTCATTCAACTCTTCAAAAATATCTTTGGCAATGGCCAATTCCTTCTCAGCCCGAGGCAATTTCCCTGCGTCTTTGGCGGGCTTATCAATCAATTTCCGGACTTTGGCCTTGCACTGATCATAGTCGATCTTCTTGTGCGCCCGCTTTTTGATAGCATCGTCAATCTCCGTGAAGTAGTTGCTGAACTTGGTAACTGGGTCCAAAATGGTCTCCCTGAAAGGCCCGTCCACTTGCTTCACTGTTTCCTCATCGAATTCTTTAACCACCTGCTGGTAGTAATGAACCACGCTACCATTAGTAGACGCTCCTTGTTTGGCTTCATCGTACAAATTGCTAACAATCTCAGCAATTGTCACCTGCGAGGCGGTGACGGCTCTTAACGAGTCCAAATATCCCTTTGTAGCAGTGGAAACGCTGGTACCGGCGGTTTTAAGCGTATGGTATCGTCTTTCTTCAATATCGTAGTCCTTGTCTAAGGTCTTGTCCACCTCTTTCACAGTCACGGCGGCCCCGGCACGGTTTATGGCCTTCTTAAACCCTTCCCACGACATAATCGAGATGTGATCCGAATGAACTGTGTTATTAGATTATCAGGGAAAGCCCGGTTTATCACCCGTAACCGAATGCGAGAAATTGGTCACTTACTCCGAAGGTCGTGTACGTGCCAAAATATCGTCCTCGTGACAGGATCAAAAAGCTGAGTGAAAAATGGGTATCTTTGTTGTTTATTGAATGCAGAGACACGTCCAGCGAAATGTCCACCGTCTCCAACAACGAAGGAACCTCTCCAGCTGGATTCCAAGATGCTGGTTCCGGCGCCATTGACGGCAAGTCTCGTCAGAATTACGACATCAGCCAGCTCCTGAAGGAAGAGAAAATCGCCAAAATCCTCGACCTCACAGCCAAGATTGACCTCTACACCAACAACATCAGAAACACCAAACGACTCTACGACAAGTACGACAACGAAAACCAGTACCTCCAGGACTACATTGGCACACTCATGAATAGTAACGAAATCAGGAAGTAATAGCTAACTCGGAGTGTGTTTTGTGATTCGGTTATTTTTTTCTTTCATGTCCATATGTACATTTGCAACCATTAACGAGCCATTAGCCCAGTTTGCACCAGTTTTGAGCCGAACTTGCTCTAACAAATGTTGTTTGTCGTCTTCGATTGAATCCAGCCGTGTGGTTAGCCGAAGCAATTGAACAAATTCTGAAAAATCTGGGGTTTCACTTTTTTTTTGTGCCCTATATAACTAGACCACAAACATCTTTACTTTTTTTTCTCTCTTTTTTTTTTTCTTTTTTCGTTACCACAATTTCAGGTGGCTACCAAATTTGGCTGCAAACTGCTCTGGATCCAAATCTACTTTTTACAGAACCAATACTTTCCTCTTACGGAACCAGAAATCGCTGCCGCTACAAGCAAACCCGAGACCGTTCCACCATACTATTTGGCTGCCAAAAATAGCCCAGATTTCCATCCTCTAATGTTTGACAACGAAAACAGCGCCATGGAGCAAACAACACTTCAAAACTGGCACAATTCGGTCCAGCCCTTAGCCCTGGTCCATCCCAACGTACCCCGGTTTCCCTCTACTCCGTTGAAAGCTCTTTTTGGAGAAGGACCCGCAGTTAGGTCTTCGCTTGACCATGATATTGAAGCGGCTAAGGCAAGGCTTCAAAGGTTCAAAGATGACAACGAGGAGGTAGAGGAAGTCTTCTACGAAGCTTCTCCGGTATTTCCTCCCCCTGAAGCTCCTGGCTTTGAGCCGACTCTACTAACAGAGTCTCTTAAACCCTGTGTTGAAGCCTACATCACCAGCCACATGGACCGGCCACTTCTTCCCGACGATGCTCCGTTGGTGCTAGAAGACGTGGATGGAGAGTTTGACTGGTTTCCATTGGCTAATTTGGTCGATCTCGCTAGTCTGGACTACGAGACCACCTTGCTCCGCATCTGGGAATATGAGTTGAACGCTTTAGACGGTGACAAGAGTGACTTCGGCCCCGAGCTTTCATTCGGAGCTCGCTTAACAGAACGATTTAAGGTGGTAGGCTCCTTCATAAAGAGGTCGGTGGTTGGCATGACGGAAGAAGAGTACTTCACAAGGTATCCGTGGAGCCAGTTCACGAGGAGTCCTGACGAGGCCTGACCAAATAAAGAAAAAGTCACCGACTAATGAGAGCGGAATGACAATTCTTCTGCTGCTATCTATTCTATGTATTGAAAAAGTTTTATGCCGTCACAATTGTAATGTCGTTTGAATTCTATCTACACTTTGAATGTTCCCGAGTTTCTATGCTATGTACTGGCCCAAGGGAACAAGATTGATGCTGTCATCTTTCTCCAATTCCCTTATCGTATCTCGCTTAATTTCTATCTTCTTTAAATCGCTTTTCAACAAGGCATGAGCACAGTACAATGACGTAGCTGACCATGCTCCGATTGTCATCTTTCCACAATACTTTCTCAAGCTTAATTGCCTCAATTCCTGAAGTACTCTTGTTTTGAAACCAGGTATTTTCGTAACTCCCCCATCGAACACCACATTCTCCAGTAGCTGGGTCCGAAGATCTACTTCTGTGCCCTCTACTATCTGACACACAGTCTTGGCCAAATTCCGTTCGCTGGCGAAAAACATGGATTCTACGACTTCATACCGTATTCTGCCTGGTACTCTCACCGATTCGATGATTTCATAATCCTCTGCCTCTTCCAAAGTGTCCTGAGGACGAACAAATACCGCTTTTGTTATAAAACGGTCGATTATTTGGAACAAATCGGCACTCAGGAGTAACTTTTCTTGCAAGGTCTCATCTTCTAACTCTATAATCTTCTCAATGATACGGTAATGGAGACTATACCCAGTTTGAAACTTATCGTCTCTATAGGAATGCTCCTTTAATAGTCTCAAGTCAAAGATCAGATCTATCTTAAGCGAAGACCAACCTATGCTGATCACCAACCCATTTCTGAGATTAGCACCAATCAATGTCATTATCGAAGATGGCTGGTACATGACCGATTTGATTCTCAAGTCAAATAGGAGCATCTTACACAACTTATAGTTTTCCAACAACGATGCGTCATGGATCAAAATGACCTTACACCTGGTTGGCAGTACGAGGAGCTTTGTAGAAAGAAGCGACTTTATGCTTCGATGTAGCTTCTGACTTGGCCATTGTGCTGCAGTTAGGTCTTGTTGGTGTATTTCTGCTACGCGGCACAACACCGGGTCCGCCTGTATCCTTTCCTTGAGCAATTGACGTTCATTGTGGTCTAGAGAGTAGTTCGACACGTCTAAATATGGGGGGAAGCTCTCTTCATTGGGGGTAGATTCTCGTGTAGTTGGCACGGTGATAGTGGGATGCGGTTCACCAACATATCCAATGCTTGTAAATCTTGATCCTAGATCAAGAACTATAGGGATATACTCATTAGACATGTATCATTAGGTACGAATGGAGGCTGTGACTAAAGAAGAAAGAGTGCTGAGAAGTGAAATCTCAAAAAAAAATCGAGATCAAAATAAATCTCACAAATTGTCCCAAAATGGCTGAAAATGTCAAATGTCAAAATGTCAATATCAAAATGTCAAATGTCAAATGTCAAATGTCAAAATATCGAAAAATTCGAATTAGTAGTCGTGCCTTCACTTATAAATATCTAATTTACACTCTATACAATAAATAGTCTCCTAAAGCAACTCCAAATCATCATCATCCATGTCCATGAAGTCATCTGGCACTTCCTCTTCTTTGACCTCTTCTGCCTCAACGGCCTTGTGCTGGTGCTTGACTTGGAACTCTTTTAGTTGCTCTAAATTCCACACAGATACCCCCTCTTGGTCCTTAGGATTGGAAGGTTGGGCCAAGTTCCTCAAGAACTTCTTCGCCGTGGCTAACGCCATATCTGTTGACAAGTTGGTGTCGGAGTCATAGAGCGCCTGAGCAATCCATTTGGGTAATTGTCCTCGCTTACTATTGAATCTTCGATCTGCCAACACCATGATACCGTAGTCATCTTTCCCCCGTAGAACTCGCCCTAAACATTGGGCTGCATGCCTCATGGCATCGAAAGATAAAAAGTCGTTTTCTCTGATTTGAAAATGATCTCTCAAGAACTCCAATCTTGCTTTCAAGATTCTGGATTCTGTGTATTGGAACGGAATACCAATCATCAATACAGTTCTACCATAATGATGGTCAAAATCAATTCCTTCGGATACTTTCCCACGAGCAACCGATAACAAGACCGCCCCTCTACCATTCGAACAAGCCTTTCTGTAAGTTTCCAATGCCAACGAAGTTTCTTGCGCATCAGGCGTTTCCACGAGAATCAACTTATACTTCCAAACTTCGTCCAATACTCCCATGCTCTGCCACATAGAGATAATCGACTCCATGTAAAGATACGAGGGAAAGAACACCACCATCCCATCAGGGGTGATTTTGGAGAATTCAACCAATAACGAACCGTAGTTCCTCACCACAGAGGGATCGTTCCTGATCTCGAATCGAGACGAAATAGACACCTGATCCGATCCTTTGGTGACAATCATGGGCAAAAAAGATCTTCGGGCCAATGTCATCGAGTACGACTCTTGAACCACGGTCTCAAAATTCAACATCTTCGGGTACATGTCCAAGGGAGAAATGGTTCCCGAAGTGATGATCACAGAGGAGAATCGGTCAAAGACTGGCTTGATGGCAATCGAAGCATCCAAACAGGTGAAGTACAAGATGGGATTGGGCACTGTAGAACCTTCTGACTCGAATGGTTCAAGAATTAACTGGAACCCGGTATCGTACGTAGACACTAAGGTTGCGAAGGTGGCGATATCCTTCAAAGCGGTGAAATCCTCAATTTCGGTCAACTCCAAAGTCCTCACCAATAGTGAAAGCCGCTCCGAACAGAATCGTAATGGTTTTTTGTCGATAAACGTAAGCTCTTTCAAATGCTGTAGGAAACTAGTCGGGGTTTCACTAATGACATGAAGCACCTTCATTCTGGTTTTAAGATACTCAATAAACCTCTTCAAGAACGAAATGAAATGCTCGGCCTTACGAATATTTCCTGGTATGGCTTCGTCAAGTAAATCTTGGGGTAATGTTGGATTGGCCATGAACAATTCCTCATCTCGGGCGATTTCTGCCTCTCGTAGCCCCTCTACAAGTTTCTCATACTCATTCTGCAATTTGGCACTATCCTGGGCCTTCATGTCTTCCACGGCTTCACTTAATTTATTTGCTCCTCGTGTGGCTCGTTTTAGGATATCGTCGGTCAAGTCCAAAGATAACGACTCAATACAAACGTTATCGATGTTGTGGGCTTCGTCAAAGATAACAATACTGTCTTTAGATAGTTCTCGCGACACTCTTTCGGCGATCTTGGGGTCCAATAAATAATGATACGAGTAAATGATGATATTGCAGAAGGGAATCATTCTTCTCACGGTAAAATAGGGACAAGTTCCTTCGAATTTGCAAAATTTTAGCAAAGCATCGAAAGAATACACGCCTGGTGGGATGAGATTATGCTGTTCATAGTCATACAACTTTTCATGGAAACTACACAAGCTGTCGACCTCTGGATTGGTAGCATTTTCTGGGTTAATGGCACCTTCTTCGATTTTCTTCTTTAGTTGTCCATTGGTGATTCGACGACATTTTTCATCCACCACTGTTCCCTTACGTTCCTTTGAGATGGTGGGATGCAAACATAAGTTTTTTCTACTAGTTAATCCGAGTCCTCTAAAGTCTTCCACATACCCTAGCTCTTGGGATCTGAATTCCATCAAAGTATGCAATTCAATCAACGCCTTTTCAATCTCGGACATCGTACGCGAGCAATAGACGATCTTTCGATGCTCGGGATAATGCATTTGGTATGCAACCGTCAACGACAATAAAGAAATTGTTTTACCAGTTCCTGAAGGCATTTCTAGAATACAGTTTCCCCCCACGTCTAGCGTTTTCTTGATGTCACACATATACGCGTACTGCTCAGGATAGATCCTGGGGTACGGGAACAACACCGGCAAGTCATCGATGTAGAACTTCATGGTGGCGTCGAGAAACAACAGAGTAGCAAGGTCAGCGTGTTAGGCGATTGTACAAGAGATGATTTAACCATCGCCAAACTACACCCGTACACCAAATACCACAATTTGCATCCGTACATTCTATATACAAGATCTCTAACAGCCAAACTTGTCTAGTATCAAGCTGGCGAGCTTTGGGTAAATTATATCCGACGAATTCCCACTGACGGTGTGGTAGATGGCCCGGGCCGAGTACAACTCCTTCAACGACTCGATCTCGCGGTTGTACTGGTCCAATCGCTTCTGGAAGACTGCTGCGGTGTCGTCCTGCCGTTTTGATAAGGGCTCGCCGGTGATGTCGTCTTTAAAGGGCACCTTGGGCGGGTTGTAGTCGAGGTTGTAGATTCTGCCACTGGGCAAATGGACCCATCTTGCCTCTATACGCTCCAAGATCACTGATTGGTCGACGTCGAGCTCCACCACAAGGTTTAGGGTGGCCTGGTGAGGCAGGAGCACCTCATCTAATTGCCGGGCCTGATTGGCCGTTCTGGGGAAGCCGTCCAATATCCACGACGCTTGTTGGTGGAGCCAGTTGGAGGCGCGTAGATGATTGGTGATCAAGCCCACCATGGTCGAATCCGGTACCAATTGGCCGGCTTTAATGTACTGTTGGGCTTCAGAGCCTATGTTGGTTCCCTGTGAAATTTGGGTCCGTAAAATGTCTCCCGAAGATAGAGTGTGTAAGTCAGGAAATTGCTTGAGAAGCTTCGACGTTTGGGTTCCTTTGCCTGATCCCGGGGCTCCGAGCAACAACAACCGCAACGGTCTTATCAACGACATGGGGCCTGAAGGAGGAAGAAAAATGTTGAGAATTTCACGGTTATTATGGTCGAGCTGATAATGCGGAGGAAAGGAAAAGCACGGGCCGATGCTGTGAGGGCGCGGCGGAGCGAAATCACACGGACAGAAAAGTAACCGAGGACTGGGCCCGCACAAGACCAAACGGACAGAACAGTCAGCCGAGGATTGGACCCGTTTCTCGCAACGGGCAGGGGACAAACACCCGTGCCTCCAGTTACTACAATACAGTACTCTGGAAAATATCTAATACTAATAATACACACTTATTCGTCGTCCTCGTCGTCTTCGATGATTCTTCTCTTCTTTCGCTGTTGAGTCTCCTCCACTTCCTCAGCGTCTTCGTCTATCGAGCTCTTCTTTCGGTACTTTGCATCCCCGTCGCTCTTCACCTGTCTCAATCTCTCAGCTCCTCGGTCGAATTCTTCCTCATCGTCGAACCCAGGTCCGTCGTCGTCTTCTTCTTCCTCAATTTCCTCTTCGTCATTAGCCACGAAGTCGTCCTCTTCATCATACTCATCGTCTCCATAGGTTCTGGCAAACCTTTGGTAAGAAGGCTCCTCTGAATTCTTGCCATATCCACCTACAGCCGGACTTCCTGTTCTCTCTAATCTTTCTTCTTGTAATCTTCTTCTTTGCTCTATTTGACGCTTGAGCTTCAACGACTTCCTCTCGTTTTCATCAGCTAATTTCTGCTTTAACAACGGATCATCGTCGGTGATGGTATTGAATATCTTGTCTTTCTTCTGAGTAATCTTAAGCGCTTCAGTCAACTTCCGGTGGGTAGAAGTAAACGTAGAAGACGGCAAGAGATTTGCTGTCTTATTTAATATGGAATCGTTCTGTAATATTTCATAATTATCATGACTTTTCACCAAAAAGCTATCGGTGGCAGGTAAACTCTTGAAATCAAACATTTCATTACCAACTTTCAATGAAATTGAACCATCATCCCACTCAATGAAATGGGCATTGGATTGCTTGATAATTTCATCATTCCCACTGTTGGAATATCTCCATCTTATGGTATTTTCATTCAACAATTTCTCGGCAATCAAGTCGTTCTTCACTTGTTTGGCGTCCATTGAACTATTAGACCTGGCTTCTGCATTCTGACGAACTTGGTCCTTGAATTCATTAGGATCAAATGGATGCGCTTCGACATTCAAGAAAACAGGCACTTTGATCGCATACACATCGTCCTCAGGCTTGGCCGATATAGCATGACGAGGCAATGATAAATCAATGGTTTTTAGCTCAGCATCGTCTTCTTCTTCCTCTTCAGTTGCACTTTGTTGTCCATCGTCATTTGCTTTGGACTTGGAAAAGTCGTCATCCTCGTCACTTCCAAACAAGTCATCAACCTCCTCTTCGTCGCTGGGATTCCGTTTGATTTCTTCCTCCGACATGATGGTTATACTAAGAACTGGCTGGCTGGTGAATGAACAGTGAAAAATAGCGTCAAAAAAATAAAAAAAAAAAAAAAACCGTGCACCGTGTAAACCCATACACCAGATAACAATACTAACATGAATCTAGCAGATGGTCCAGATTAAGATTATTGATAGATACACTGAGATATCAATTTGTTATACTACAGTATATTAAAGCACGGATTAGACAGAAGTTGTCAGAGAAAGATAATAAAACATAGAGCACAGCACGCAGAAAGAAATATATAAAACAGGCAGAAGAAAGGAGAATTCATGGGACAATGGCAATCTTGTTTCATTGAGGATTTTTGGGTAATAACATCCACATACTTTATCAACGATATTCCATTGAGATTTTACATTAATTTTGGTATCATTGTGGTTGTTTCATCACTATGGCGTACCTTTCACATCAATTCATCATTGGCTTATCCATTGATTGTATTTCGTATCGTTGATCATTGCTCTTCTTGAATCGCTTGTGCAGAAGGAGTGGATACAATTATGGACACGTTTGGAGGTGGGAGCGGGTCTTTAACTGTAGAAGAAGCTGGTTGTTCGTGACTTTGAGGAGCAGAATTTTGAGAACTCGAATTCTGGGGAGTAAAAGCGAAATTAAAATCAGAGCCGGCGTAATAATCTCCATTAAGTTTCAAAGACTTTTGGAAATTTAAATCATCGAGTTCATCTCCAGTATCCTTATTAGAATCACAGTCAGTCACTTCAAATTCGTTGTCGGAATTATCGAAATCAAGATGATCATTCTTATCGCCAGAGGTTCTTCGATTGTAGCCAATCAAGTCATCGTGCTGGCTACTGGAAGATAACGACTTACTATGCCTTCTGGATGAGGACACTGGAGGCTTGTTTAGAAGAGACGGAGAATTGGCTCGGTATGGATGGGTTGACTTGGGAGACGTTCCTGGAGTAATCAGGTCAGACTTGCCAGTGTGTTTGTCAAGACATTCTTGTTGTTTTTCAGATGTTGCAGAGGGCTCCTCTTTTTTGTCATTATTTTGACGTTGACTGGAATTACCATGATCTGGGAGTAATTTATAGGCGTATTGAATCAAAAACTCCACTACAGACTGGGACAAAGCATACTCCACAGGGTCCATATCATGGTTTGGATGAGACAAGATCGAGGGCTGAAAAATGGCTGCCAAATTACGTGAAGACATCAAGTTCTCCTGGGAATTGTTTTGCACCATCGCAAGTAAATCCAAGATGTAGAACAACAATTGTTTGGACAAAATAGGCAAATCATCAACCATATCTTTAAATTCTCCAATGGCTTCATGAACGTCTCTGGTTAATTTTTTATAGTTTTTTGATTTGGTTCGGGCCTTTTTCAATTTGGCATCGATAATTTGAGTTTCATTAGTTTCGTCATCTACGGGTTTCTGTTCTGGAGATATATCCGAGTGGGATACTTGTTGCGGCAAGTGGGTTTGCGAGGGTTTTGGGGTATTACTGTTGGAGTTGTTGAGTCTTCCTATGTTGGCTTCAGTCAATGGTTGAGAGTCAGAATCTAACAATTCGACGGGTGTTTCCGGTGGAGGAGGCACTGGAGAGGAAGATGATTTTAAGGATCTATTGGGATATTCAGCCTTGTATTTCATGTAGTTGATGATTCTTGGTCTCTTTCTCAAAGGGTCTCTGAACTCTTCGTATAGTTCCAATGGGATAAGAGGCTCGGGCAATGCATTCAAGTATCTTCTCAAGATGGAGGCAGCATCGTGGACGGTAAACCCATCCCAATTCAAGTTCTTCCCGAAATCTGGAGGAGTATTGAATATGACTTGGAGTTCTTTCAATCTTTTGGACGAGCCCCCAACACGAAAGATGCCTTCCACAGTCAACCCGTTATTCTTCAAGTAAACCCCACATTTGGCCACCACGATAGGAATCTTCCCATACAGCAAGACCTGGTCGTTTGACTCGTTGGTAAGGATTGATATTTTGGCAGACGCTTGGCTGATGGCCTTTTCTAGATTAACACCGAAGTATTTGCTGTTTTCGTCCACTAGCGGGTTGTGTTGTAGGAAGGAATCACGATGTTGCCTTATGCTAGCTGATTTTTCTGACTGATTCAAGGAATTCGACCGGACGCGGTTGACGTTGTTGGCCGAACGAGCCTTGTGGTTGAGGATAGGACGTAAGAACTCCTGATGGGGGGACGACAGGGTAAAAAAGTGATTGCTGGGGGTGGAGGCGGTGTGATTGGTGTTAGTGGTGTTAGTGGTGGTGGAGGAGGTGCCCTGAGGAAACGGTATGAGTTGGTTGGTGTTACTATTGTTGGCTGACGAGGATAATATCGATTTGGAGGGGGATTTGGAGTCAGTAGTTAAGAGTTCATTATCGGAGAGTTCATTAACGCTTTCATTAGACATGAGGCTGCCTCGTTTGAGGTTTTTGACCCATCCGAAGATCGAAGTTCGGTTGGTGGGGGACAGCGAGTGGGACATGGGGAAAAGAAGAATAAAAGAACGACGAAAGTTGAATTTTAAGGTTGTATTCCCTCTATTTTGTTTTTGGCGTTTAGACGAGTTTGGAGGGAGGGAGAAGACGAGGCCGAGAAGGGAGGAGGGAGAAGATTGATACTTGTAGACGATTCGCGGTTGGTCAGAAGGGCGTAAACTGCTCGTATGAGTGACCGAGGAAGAGGTGGTATTCGAAGGGGAACGACACTCAGGGAGCAATCAAGGAATTGGTGATTGATTGAGATAAAACGGTGCTGGATTGTTGATTGTGGACGAAAAAACAAAAAAATACCAATTTAGCTCGAGAGAAAAATGTCAAACACAAAAGGCGAGCAGGGCCAGCAAAAACGAGGGAGAGACAGAGAACTGGCAGAAGGCAGAGAAGAAGGAGAAAGAAGGAGAAAGGAGATAAGAGCAACGGGGAGCAGCACGATCAGGTACGAAGCAGGTACAAGCTGAGTTAGGTTGCAACAAGGCGTAAGGGGTGTGCAGAGATGTGCAGTTAGGTATACTGGTAGTAGACCATTGAATAGCGTGGGCAGGGAGTGGGACGAGCGTGGGAGCGCTGACAGAAAATGGGCAGAGATGGCGTGCCAGAGCTAAAAATAGGCTGCCTGCGATAAAAATAGATGGCGCCAGGATGGGCCCCAGATCGGGGTAGAGCGGTGGGGGGAGACGGAGGGAAGATGGCAAACTTAGGCGCTTATTCTGCTGGTGACGAGAATACCGTAGCAACTGTGTATCAGTCATGACATTAATGTCTGGCGCCAATTTACTATCTGGAGCTGTTGTTTGTCTGTCTTCGACATGCCGCCAAGAATCTATTTACGGGGCGCTGTCGGTGCGACAGTTGATTTTTGTCGGGATTTGTGTGTCAGAAAATTGTGTGGAGTAAACATTGTCTGCGTCGCCTGTCCAACTATTTGTTGTCCAACAACTGTTTATTGTCCGCAGCTGTTTTCTGTTGTTGTCTGCTTGTCGACTGTCTGCAACTGTCTGTAGCTGTCCGCTTGTCGATTGTCTGCAACTGTCTGTAGCTGTCTGCATTCGTTAATGTCTGACGTGAGGCTCTCACACGCTTATAGTAGTTCCTTTCTCTCCATTACTGGTCTACAGACTCCACTATCATAGTAGTTTGTCTTCTTCGTCGTCTTCGCCCTCTTCGTCTTCGCCCTGTTCGCCCTCGTCCTCTTCGTCTACGCTCATCTACACTGTCTGTATTGCGCACATATTTACTTTATTACACATATTAGCTCGTTATCAACTGCATGAATCAGCTGCACGTCCATCTGCACCCTGAAATGCACATATCACCGCACTGCTGCAGATACTAACCTTACAGTACCTATTTATCGGCCTCTCAGTTCAATTGCACGTAGTTACCGGGAAATTGTCCCGTTTGACCGTTGTATCTCCCGGTCCACCAGCCGTTGGCGTCGGTTGTCCTGTCTACGATCTCAATCACAGCCCCGGCAGTAAACGTCAAGTCTCCCTGGGCCTGCGCATTGTAGTCATATAATGCGGTACAGGTTTGTGTCCCAGGTGCTGCCGGAGCAGTAGGGGGAGCCGTTGGTGGAGCTCCGTACGCAGGAGCAGCACCATAGGCAGGAACAGCAGCAGCAGCAGCACCATAGGCAGGAGTAGCAGCAGGAGCAGCAGCACCATATCCAGAACCAGCGGTGGTTTGAGGAGAAGCGTAGCCTCCGTAGCCAGTACTGACGGGAGAAGCAGCAGCAGGAGCTTGGCCGTAAGCACCATATTGCGCAGTAGGCGATTGGTAGCCAGGACCCTGAGGACTCTTATAGTCTCCGTAACCCCCTGCGGCTGCTGGTGCACCAGTTCCGGTTGAGTACGCAGGCAATTGTTCTCCATTTGCAGTAGTAGGCGAACCCGGTGCGCCTCCATTTGCAGCCGCCATCATCTGATGTCTTCTACGAGTGGCTTCCAATTTACTCTTCGCATGGCCCACTTTGAAGTGAGTTATACCAATAGCATCGGCCTGTTCTTCAATATCACCCTTTTTCAAGTGATAGGCTTCAACAATGTCGCTTTGTAAGTCGAAGTAGGGGATCTTCAATTCTTCCATTCTCATGTACAACGTATAGAAAATGTTCAATTGCATGTAGTAGAAACTAACAAACAATGGGTTGATGAAATCAGACTGCATTTGAAACAAAATTGGAAGCTCTTGTTTCAATAACTCATTATAGTAATCATACTCTTGCTGAGCCACTTCAACTGAGGCTTGAGCAGTGTACATTTTCTCCTCGTCTTTTGGAGTTCGTTCTTTCTTATCTTCATATTTTTTGAGGGTTCTCTTATGACGATCCAAGTCCACCTGCTTGTGATCCCTTTTCGTGGCCATTTTTCGGATTGATTGAATCACCTTCAAGAGCTCCTGCGCAGGGTTAACGATTCTCTTTTCAATCAACTCCAAGTCCGGCTTCAAAGTCTCCTTCAATTCCTTTACCACCTCCCGATACTGCTCGGCTGCCTGGATCCCATCGGGGTTATCCTCTGGCACCGTGGAACTGGGATCACTCAATCTTCCACTGATAGGCTTGTAAATCTCCTCGATGGCCTTACTGAAGTCAATCTGGTAGTCCAACATCCCGTTGACGGCACTAAAGTATCTCGTGGACTCACTGCTGAGTTTCTTGGTCTCAAGCTCCAACTCCTTGAACCGCCTTTCGGCATCCTGATACACGGGGTCAGTGGTGACTTCCCCCATGTTCAACTTCTGACGAAAGTTTTGGGGGGCCCTGACAATCGTCTTCTTAAGTCCCTTGAACGACATTGGCGCTTGCTGATTGATTGGGGAAACAGTTGATGCTGGTAGATTCTGTTTTCCTCCTTTTTGACCCGTCGGAATTAGCAGGATAGAGGTCGTGCCCGTGCCCAGGTCACTCAATTTGTTTGGTGCACGGGTGTGTCGTATTTGCACCCAAAATATGGGGGGACAGAAGCAGCAGACAAGCGATGGGGGTGGTTGCAAAAGATGGCATTCACTAGATTGAATATGGTTTTTGATGGGGCTCTCACTGGAGGAGTGCTTAGGTGGGGGCTTGTACCTGGGTTGGTAGTTAAGTTAGCCGTTTGCTGGGTATTGGAGTTGGTTTTGTTCTTGCTCACGATTCCGTTTCGGGTGATGAGGGCAGCAGCCCATCCATTGCAGTTACAACAGGGAATTGACAGAGAGATTGAGACATTGAGGTGTATAAACGTTAGGCATAGAAGCAAAACGTCGTTTCTTTGGCACCGGGCCGAGTATATCGTGGACCGGTATGTTTTTCATGCCCCGGTGTGCATCATTAGCAAATTGGGGTACAGGCCCAAAGGAGGGTATAAGTTCAAGGACATTCCGCTTAGCAAGACCGAAGGGTTCAGAGAATGGACTGAGCTGGTACTGGAGCAGATATTGGAGCAAGTGCCATTGAAGCAGACGCTGGTGGTGAACGAGCGGCTCCGGCTAGAAAATGCCCGGCACAGGAAAATCAAATGGCTGCAACAGCGCTCCGATGCCTTACCAAAGACACCAAAGGAAAGGGTCAGCACAGATATTCCGGACCCAACTACAACCAGGCCTCATCCTCGAACCGTTTCGAACCCCGTCGAGTTGGTGCTAGCAAAGCAGTCACACACTACCCCAATCGTCACCCTAAGAATCGTTCCGCGGCCCGTTGCTCGGTCCATTTCAGCCACCGACACCGCCTACCTTGAGGACATCATTGGCGCGATCCAGGCGATTATTCCGTGCCCGCACTACGACGACGGCAGCTTGGCCCCGATTCTCCTTCGCCTCGCCTGGCACTGTTGTGCCACCTACGACCGGCACACCCACACCGGCGGGTCCAATGGAGCCACGATGCGGTTTCTGCCCGAACTCACAGACGAGGGCAACACCGGGTTGCACGTGGCCCGCGCAGCCCTCGAGCCGATCAAAGCCAGGTTCCCGCGCATCACCTACTCCGATCTCTGGACGTTGGCCGGAAAAGTGGCTGTTGAGTCCATGGGTGGGCCCACGATCACCTGGAAGTGTGGGCGGGTCGACTGTACGTTTGCAAAGAAGGTGCCGCCAAATGGCCGGCTCCCGTTCGGAGACAAGAATGCTGACCACATCAGGGCCACTTTCGACCGCATGGGCTTTGACGACGGGGAGATGGTGGCTCTCTTGGGGGCCCATGGCATGGGCCGGTGTCATCCGCAGTTCAGTGGCTGGGACGGGCGGTGGACCCGCAAGCCCACCGAGTTCACCAACGACTTTTTCCTGGTGCTTCTTCGCGAGGAATGGCACGAGGATGTTGTCGCCAGCACCGGTCGCAGCCAGTACTTCAACACCGACAAGACTTTGATGATGCTAAACACCGACATGGAGCTTGTCCGCGACCCGGGCTTTAGGCACTGGGTCGAGGTTTACACCGACAACGGGCACTTTCGGCGGAGTTTTTCTGCTGCGTTCGCGAAGTTGCTCGAGCTAGGCGTGAGACGGGACGAGACTGGCGCTGTCCTCTGGCGAGATTAGGCAGAGATTGGGCACTAGTGCACAGAGCAGGCAGAAGTGGGCAGCGCATACGGAAAATAAGCGGCCACCATCAGATCTTTACTCCACCAGATAGCTCCCTAACACCCGTCTTTCATACCCCGTCCGTCCCCTGCCCATTCTGGTCCATTACGGCCCCCTCCCAATCGGTCCCCGCCTGTTCGTATCTCCCTGCTCGTATCGCCTGCCAGTGCTCCTGTTCCCCACCCGTACCTCCGGTCGTTTCCGACCTCGTGACTGCAAAAAATCTGGGCTCGCAAATGGCAACATCACAAGTGAAAAAAAAAAAGTTACGCCATTTATAAGCAGCTCGACTTCTTGGGAAACATTGGTTTCGTATAAAAAAGCATATAGAACACCAATAGACAGACTGACAGACAGTCAATTATAACTCCAATGTCAGTCCAGCTCAAAATCCAGGACTTCGACGTGTTCCCCGAATGTGGGTTCTTACCAAGCAAGTTCCCTCTTACTTGCTTGCCAGACGCCTACTTCCAGCCGTGGGAAAGTCTCGTCAACAACCTCCCCTCGTTGATCCTCACCAAGCGTATCAGGACCTTGGTCGATAAGTTGCCACAGTTATCCGCCGCCAGACTCACCTCCGACGAAGAATACAGAAGAGCATACCTGGTGCTCGGGTTTTTGGCCCATGCTTACATATGGGGAGTTAACGAACCCACCAACAAACTCCCCCAACAAATCGCCCAGCCATTGGTCGAGACCGCTGAGTACTTGGGGCTTCCTCCGCTTGCCACCTACGCCGGGTTGATCTTATGGAACTTCAAAGAAATCATTCCCTCCGGTACCGGGCCGGAGCACTTTGATTTGGATAATTTGACCACCATCAACACATTCACCGGTTCTATAGACGAAAGTTGGTTTTACCTCGTCAGCGTCTACTTCGAGTACAAAGGCTCGTTTGCTATTAAGACCGGAATGGAAGTCTTGAAGAACATCGCCGATAATGACATTCCTACGTTGATCCGCAACCTCCAGAGTCTTGCTGAATCCATTGACGCTTTGGGCTCAGTTCTAATGAGAATGGAGGAAATGTGTGATCCTCATGTGTTTTATTTCAGAATAAGACCCTATTTGGCCGGGTGGAAAGGCATGGCCGATGTCGGATTGGATAAAAACGGAGTAATTTACGGAAACGAATCCAAACCAAGAAGTTACTCTGGGGGCTCGAATGCCCAGTCATCGTTGATCCAGTTCCTAGACATTTTACTCAGCGTCAAACATCATTCCACCGGAGAAAGGCCGGCTCCTCACGAACCATCCAAAGGAGATGCTCCCAAAAATGCTTTTATGGATGAAATGAAGGAATACATGCCAGGAAAACATCGTGACTTCTTAAACAAACTTGAGGAAGTCAGTAATGTGAGAGAGTTTGTACTTCAAAACCAACAGTCGCACCCGGAGTTGGTGTTGAGTTACGATGCTTGTTTGGCGATGTTGAAGGCTTTCAGAGACAAACACATACAAATTGTTACCAGATATGTGGTCTTGCAAGCAAAGCATGCCAGCAAAATGGGCTCCTCATCGACTTTGAGATCGGGCTTGGCCAAATTGAAAAAGAAGGGTGTGGAGGAAAAAGGTACTGGGGGTACGTCTTTGTTGCCATTCTTGAAACAATGTAGAGATGAAACTGGGGATCCTGCTGCTGGTTCGTGGGGTAGAAGAATACTCAGTGATGGTGTGATGAGATTGAAGTACTCCAAGCTGAATGGTATCAATGAGGACTAGGATAGATGGAGCTGAAGACTACCGGTGGTAGTACTGATAGTACGCGATAAGTCCCGATAAGACTTGATAGTACACTTCTATGCGGATTCAAGCTACTAGGTATCCTCTTCTCCTAATTTCGTACTACCCATTCCCGCATTTAACCCTGTTCACTTTTCAATTCTTGGTGTAGTAAGTAAAAGTTCATAGTTTTGCATCTAACGTTTTTTCTTTTATGCGCAGGAAAAAAAGATTTTCAAAAATTTCAATCCTCTCTTCCATCAGACGACATTTATGTTCAGTAGGCTTAAAACCGCCATAATAAGAAACAGAAACATAATAAGAATGTCTACAGAAGCGTCCTCTGCCGCTGCTACTGCAGCTTTGTCGACCCAAGCTGAAAAGCCAGCTCAACCAGCTCCACCAGCTCAAAGCAAGAAATCAAGCAAAAAGTCAAAGAAACAAGACCAATTCTTGTTGAAGACCCCTAAAGGTACCAAAGATTGGGGTGACAAAGATATGATCATCAGAGAAGCCATTTTCGGGTCATTGTCGTCATTATTCAAGAGACACGGTGGTGTAACTATCGATACGCCAGTGTTTGAATTGAGAGAAATCTTAACAGGAAAGTATGGTGAAGACTCGAAATTGATTTATAACTTAGAGGATCAAGGAGGTGAATTAACCTCTTTGAGATACGATTTGACCGTTCCTTTCGCCAGATACGTGGCATGTAACAACCTCAGCAGCATCAAGAGATTCCACATTGCCAAAGTATACAGAAGAGACCAACCAGCAATGACCAAAGGTAGAATGAGAGAATTCTACCAGTGTGATTTTGATATCGCCGGTAACTACGATGTCATGATTCCAGACTCCGAGATCTTGAAGATCTTGTGTGACGGATTGAATGGATTAGGAATTCAAGACTTCAAAGTGAAGTTGAACCACAGAAAGATCTTGGATGGTATATTTCAAGCCTGTGGTGTGAAGGAAGAGGATGTGAGAAAGATCTCTTCTGCAGTGGATAAATTGGATAAACTGCCATGGGAAGCTGTGAAGAAAGAAATGGTGGAGGAAAAGGGACAATCCGAAGAAGTTGCTGATAGAATTGGAGAGTTTGTTAAGTTGAATGGTTCTATCAGAGAAGTGTTGCAGTTATTGAGCCACTCCGAAGCCTTGAAGAACAACGAATCAGCTCAAAAGGGTATCGAAGAGATGTCGGTGTTGGCCGATTACGTCGATGCTTTTGAAATCGACAAATTCCTCTCGTTTGACTTATCCTTGGCCAGAGGATTGGACTATTACACTGGTTTAATCTACGAAGCTGTCACTGCTGCTTCTGCTCCTCCAACCAACGCTAGTGAGCTCAAAGCGAAGGCTACTCAAGCCAACAAAGAGATTGAAGATGCTAGTGAATACGTCGGTGTTGGTTCTATTGCTGCTGGTGGTCGTTATGACTCCTTGGTGGGGATGTTCTCCAACGGAAAGTCGATTCCATGTGTGGGTGTTTCTTTTGGAGTAGAAAGATTGTTTTCCATCATCAAGGCCAGAGCTGCCAAAAAACTCGAGAAAATCAGTTCTTCCGATACCGACGTATTTGTTATGGCATTCGGGGGTGGTGAAGGCTGGAATGGATTCTTGAAGGAAAGAATGGAGGTCTCTAGTAGATTATGGGCTGCTGGAATCAACTCTGAGTACTTATACAAGGCCAAAGCCAATATCCGTAAGCAATTCGATGCTGCTGAAAAGAGCGGTGCTTCCGTTGGGGTTATTTTGGGTAAAGAAGAATTCCCTGAAGGTAAAGTCAGACTCAAGGTTTTGGGACAGGGAGATGACAGTGATCAGGGTGAGCTCGTTAAGGTGGAAGACTTAGAAGAGGCCGTGAAAGCTAAATTGGCTTCTGTTCATCACGATGGCTTGAATGACCTTACTCGTTTGCTTTTAAACTTATAGAAATGCTGTAATAAAGAGTTTAGCGTAGGGGAAGTGTACTAGTACAATATCTGAACCTGACCTCATATAATAACTAATTTACACTATATACGAAGAAAAAAAAAAAGAAAATCTTGAAGTTATTTAAGAGGACTTTAAATCATAATTTGTAAAATACCTGACTTTCATGTAAGCGGACTAAGCCTAGCCCGCCTTTTTTTTTTTTATTGTTTCTACCAACATTATTCCTGATTTTGATCAAGACCACCAACCTTGTGGCCGTGCTTTTGCTTTCCTGATCTCTTAACCCGGTTCCACAACGTATTGATATCGTTGAAGCAGAACCACCAGATGACTCCACACCACGAGTTCACCTGAGGCAAGGGGTCGTAGAAGTCAGCAGCAATTCTTCGAAGCTCTGGGAGTTTAGTCCAGGCAATGTAAGGGAAGTCATGATGCTCGTTGTGGTATCCTACGTTCCAGGTAAGCATATTCAACGACCCGTAGTAAGAGTAGGTTTCTGGAGGTGGAATGTCAATATTTTTAGTTGATTCTGAGGTCTTTTGCTGTCTTGGTTTATTATTGTCGTTCAATACATAGTGCTCAGCGATAAAATGTCCAGCACATGGATGTAAAGAACCGGCCAAGAACGACGACATGAGGAAGTAGAAAAACGTGTACCACCCCCAGTATCTCACCATCAACACATCCACGATGACCTCAAACAAAATGTTGAGTAAATGAATGTAGGTGAATTTGATTTGCGTAATGAACATTGGTCTTAAAGCGTAGAAGAAGATCTGGAAAATAGCGAAAAAAACCTTGCCTAACACGTTAGAAAGAATGATACCTTCGAACTTGGTAGGTAAATCGGTATCCAAGAACTCGTCTCCCATGAATTTATGATGAAGTTGGTGATAAGGCTGGAAAGAAGCCGAATAGGGGATTCCGATGGGAATATTGGTGAAAATAGCAAACAACTTGTTATGAAGGGGTTTTTTGAAAAGCAAGTTATGAGATAATTCATGAATAGCAAGGAATATCGCCTGGTTGGCGGTGGCTCCAATGACGTACGCTAAGGCTATGAACTTCCCGGTTAATGGATGGGTGTTGCGGAGATAGTAGGCCACAGACAATTGCAACAACACCACGCCAATGACATACCACTTCGTCTTGGGCTCGTACCCGGTCAACTTCCTCACCTCTGGGTGCTTGGCCAAGATCATCTTTCGGCGATTCACGTGGGGTTCCACGTCGTTGGTCCAGTAGAACTCATTCAACACCTCGATGGGGGCATCGGCGGGCGGAGTATTGAACGTGAATGACTTGCTGGCGCCACGATGGGTGATGTCTCCGCTCATATCGGAGAATTGTGCAACCTCGGTGAATATGTCGGCTCTGGGTTTCATGAAAGGAAATAAAAGTAGATTTGAGTTAGCGAGAGAAAGAACAAAAAAACAGAAAATAAAATCGTTTTTCTCGCTGCCATACTGCGCCTATTTGGGCGAAATTTTTCACCTGATTTCCTAAACGAACTAAACGACGAAAGTATGGGCCCACGGCAACACGAGCGTGGAAGGAGCCGTTGAGACTCATGGTAATACAGGGCAGATAATGGGACAGAGAGCAGGAGGGTACGGATCCAGATCGGATCTGGGAGGTACGGATCGGGGATATCTGGAACTTGGCCTTATCCAGACTACAGTGCGCAAGAAATTTGGCAGCCATACTGATTCCTATATATATACTAGGTGATCCCCATCAGAAACTGTGATTGTTACAGACGTGGAAGTTATAGGTGATATAACGGGCAGACCGTTAGTATCGATATTGGGGATACTCGTTCAGCTGGCCATGAGGAGGGAATGGTGGGTTTTGCATTGGCCCAAAGTTCGAAAAGCCCTGGTTGTTTCCAAACAGTTGCATTCCGTTGTAGTAGGCACCCTGGGGGTAGGGGAAGCCCAAGTTCTGGTACTGGGGATACGCATTGGGCTGCTGAGCCAGAGGATATCCTTGAACCGGTTGGTTGGGGAACGGAGATTGGCCGGGGAATGGTGCTTGGTTGGGGAATGGAGATTGACCAGGGAATTGATTTTGATTGGGGAATGGGGCTTGATTGGGGAAAGAAGCCTGGTTGGGGAACTGGTTTGGGAATACCGGCTGGTTTGAGAACACTGGCTGACTTGGGTGCATCATTGGGGTTTCGTTTGATGCCTTAGCAGGTCCGGGAGAATTTGGCACTGGCTCTTTCCAAATGTTTAGAGAGCCCTGTACTGGAGGCAATGAAAAGAACTGCTCATTCTGTGAATCTTCAGCTTTGACTGTGGCATTATGCTCTGATTCTAGTACTAAGCTATCGACCATGTTCTGTAGTCCCACTTCTCTCTCCTTCTGCAATTCCACCACCAGTTCCCTTCCTGTAGCCTCGTCCCTTTGCTTCTCTGATTCCACCACCGATCCTCCTTCCTTCTGCGAGCCCGCGGCTTTCATATGCTCAGTCGAATCGTCCAAGACTTTCAATTTAATGGCATGACTACGAATAACATCCTCAAGACTCTCGATTGCTTCCTCTTCAGACTGCTCATCTGAAGAAACGGTCTCTGAAGGAGGACTTTGAGTGACTTCTGCCGCAGGACGTTTGTTAATCTCGGTGGCCCATGTTTTGGCCTTGGGCACTGTGTTGTACGGCGATGGTTCTTTCTTGACCTTGATCTTTTGTCCATCCTTCTTTCCCTTTTGCTTAGCTCTGGTAGCCTCAGCCAGCTTTTTCGTAACAACGAATCGGAGTGACTCATTACTGAATTCCACAAAGCCGCTAGATTTTAAGAGTTTCCAACCTAAGACGAGAACTGCTTGAAGCCTTGATTCTTGTTCATAGTGGTCAATTTCTCGCCTAATAACTTCATCCATGGCAGCATCATCGGCACAAGTTTCGAGATCAGCTTCGATTTTCAAAGCAAGCGAATTGTCGAAAAATGATGGGATTTTATCAGCAAACCTATGCTCAGCATTCTGTGACTCATTTCTTGCCTGGAAGTACACTGAAAAGTCTCCATTTACCAAATTGACATTTCTTGATCTGAACAAATGGTCGTCTCTAAAGTCTTTGAACTGATACCCCAAAACAGAGAAGTCTTTTAATATCACATCCTCATGGAAAAAGTATGCTCTAGAAGGCCTTGTTATCGAGGTAAGCAGATCCATTACTTGAGACAGTAACTGGCTACTTGAAGTGTCGGTATCCAAGGAATCCAATAATGAGTTTTGAAATGTAGATAAAATCTCCAATGATTGCTTCTTGGAGACAACATACTTCAAGAAGTCGGTATTTTCTCGGAGCCAATTTAACACAAATCGTGTGATAACTAAAACTTTCGTTCTATGAACGTTTTCCTTGATCAATTGAGTGAGGTACGTGAAGCAGTGGTCGAGATAACGTAAAACGAACCGGTTTAATTTGTCGCTTTCATCAGTATCCTCGGAAAGCTTTTGAAAACATGCCAATAAGATCAACTGTTGTAGATGAAGATCCATAGACTCGTGAGACTCCGGAAGAGAATTGAATAGATTTGTCGATACGGGATCTTGTTCTATCAGTCTGTTGAAACAAAGTTGAAAAAAATCACTTTCAACTTTTGTATATTTGATTTGCTTTACAATGAAGGGGCCATTATGGTATACTTCTGGTAGATAATGATACCCAATCAAACAGATAAGCATGGAGTTCAAGATTTCGTGCGAGATTGGTTTCTTTTCGTCCTGGTTATAAAAGTCCACCACATAGTCAGTGAAGGCAAATTTTTTCTTCATGATATTGGAGAAGTTGCCTAATCCAAGAGTATAATTCGGGATTCTAGTGAAATTAGACCTCAAGAACCAGTAAATGGCATTAAATTTGTCGTCACAGAGGTTATGAATGATTCCAATATGATTATATGGTTCATTTAGAGCTGGGATCAAAGCGATGCAATATTTATAGTATCTGATTGCCTTTCGATAGAAAGGCTTCATGAGAATTCCCTTGGACTTTGGAGTCAAGTTCTTGTATTTCCAGAAATTACTATTGGACAAGCATGGGTTTACGTAGGATAACTCGATAAACGATCTATGACGAGACAAATTGCCCAATGACAAGAGACAATGATGGATCAATGACAAGAAATTGGCTTGGACATCGGGCACAGATATGGGATAACAGGTTGCGGAAGGAGAAAAATCGAAATTTCGAAGAAAGAAAAGGGGAATGAGATCGTTTTTATACCGGGTTGAGAAATGCTTTAGTAGATTGGAATAAAACTGGTGGGCGTGTTTGAGGAATTTCGCAAGGTTATCATGAATCTTTCTGATTTCTACCGATTGCACCTTAAACGAAGCCCGTTGTTCGGAATTCTTTGTCTTGAGCAATTCGTTGATTTGATGCATATTTCGATCAAATAAGCTGGCTAATTCATGCTGGAAGTACTTGATGGTGGGATAATGGAATTTCAGCCAAAGAATCTCGAAATACTTGAGTGATGTGAACTCAATGGTGGAGTTTCCCGAGGATGATTCGACGCTCTGATAGTACTTATTGGAGTCAGAGAGGATCCAGGCCTGGAATTTCCCTTGGATATTATGGTTCATCCCGAGCAAATACGATTGGTCGGCAAACTTCCGACTAAGAAGCTCATCCAATGTGGCCTTCTGCAGCTCGATGTCGCTGGCAATGGCCTGGGGAAGATGATCCATGGTGAAGAAATGGATCTGGTTTTGTTTGGGGAAGTAGATAAAAAAGAAGAAAAAGATTCACTTTCTATGCTAGAGCATACCTATCTATTGCTGTTCTCGATGTTAGCTATTGAATGGCATAACTGACACCTTGGGCCTGGCAGAATTCTATAGATATATAGAGCTTAGCAATGCTTTTGAGGAAGTGAAAATTTCAAAGGTAAGCGAGAAAAAAATGATGCCGGCACAAAACTGAATAACGATTCTTGCAGATATGCACGACCGGCGGCAAAAAAGATGGCAAAAAGCCTCCGACAGGCGTATATAAAGGAGGGAACCCCAGAAAAGCAGAAGAGGAAAAGGAAGAAAGAAGAAGGAGTTTAGACAGGAACTGATTATAAGCAGAAGGTAGCTTAGAGCGAAATAGGTTACAGGCAGAATATAGGGTGTGCGCATAGAATAGAATCACCGCATAGACTATAACAGAGATCAGACCCGATAACAGAGAGAGCAGATAGCAGATAGCGGGCAGCAGGAAGAGATCAGGCAGAAGCAAGATCTTACAATAGAAATTACACAAATAAGGAAAATACTTACAGCTCATGACAGAAGAGTCGTTTCCCGTAAAGGTCTACGTCTACGACCTATCTCAGGGCATGGCAGCGTTATACTCTCCCATGATCTTGGGTACCCAAATTGATGCCATATACCACACATCGGTGGTGGTGTATGGCACCGAGTACTATATTGACCAAGGCATCAAGCACACCCCTCGCCCGGGCACCACCAAGTACGGCCTCCCGAAAGAGGTGTTGGATATGGGCCAAACCTTCGTCGATAAGGAGATCCTTGACGACTTCTTGCAAGAACTCCACACCCGTGAAGACAGAAAGTACCATGCCGTGAGCTACGACTTGTTCGACAACAACTGCAACCACTTCACCGACGTCGTGTTAGACTTTTTGGTGGGCAAAAACCTCGAAGACAGAATCCTCAAGCTCCCACAACAGGTGTTGAATACGCCCAACGGCGCCATGCTTCGACAAATGATCGGCGGAGGTCTGGGTGGTGTGAATGGTAATGCCACTTTCGGGTTTTGAGAAGATGGCTGGCCGCTCGGCTTTTGAAAAGGGGCGGGAAAAGAAATTGTGATGTATCATATTTTGTATAGATAAATGGACGTTCTGTTCAACCAATGTGATGTAGAGGTGATCTATAGTCGGGTTATCGAAGGATGTGCACGAGGAGAGGATAATATGGTGAAGGTATACGCTATTTACCTTTTTGGTGAAAATGTGATGTATCCGATCCCCTGGTGCATGTTTCAGGATTGTTGCAAAATTGGCCGCCCCACAGAGAAAAGTATATAAATCCCTGGATTCCACCCAGGGTCCCAACTTCAACTTACTACTTTCTTCTCACTATTTCTTTTCTTTCTTCTTTTCCTATTTCAACCTAGTTTTTCTTCATCAACTTTTTATGAACGGGGGATGAATCGCATTGAAACAACAGTCTTGGATCATAAATTGATCGACACCACCGACCAGTCTCCTACCTCTGCCGCTATCGACAACTTAGATGCTTACGTCCCCAAGCTCTGGAAGCCCACAGGACCTGCCGATAGCAGTCTCTATTACCCTTACATGTTGTCAAACCCCAACGATAGTGACTTTAGCACTCCCATTAGTCTCGGCTTTGTTGACGAAGCCACCACCGCCTTAAAGTCAAACTATCTGTTTAGCCAACCCCAATATCAAACCAGCTCCAGCTTCCAGAGAAACAATTCAGAATCAATGATCCCCGCTGTTGCTGCTGCTGCCGCCGCTGCTTCTACCAGAATCGGGAAACTGTCAATGAACATTAACGCTCAAAGCTATACCCCTTCATACGTCAGTGGAGCTACCAACAGCACCACCAGAGCCAGTCAGGACTACGCTCCCAGCTCCAACTCGAATATTTCTTCACACTCGTCGTTCTCGTACGATTCGGATTCTGCAACCCCACTCCAAAACTCTTATTTTGGCTACAAACCTAACTATCCGTCGCAATACCAATTATCTTCGACGTCTAAACCGGTGGTGAAATCCCCATTCATGGCAAACAAATATTTAGAAACTAAACTGGACAAATCCAGCATTGATCAATTGAAACTTGAACTATCCGTCAAGGAAAACTTAATAGGAAGACTTACCGAGCAATTAACTGCTCTCAAGAATTTAAAATCAAACAATTTATCAAACGATACAAACAACTCTTTGAAGGTTCCAAATAACTATTACCAATTATTTAAAGACTTAACCAGCGCCTTAAATGACAGAAAATTGGAATTGGAAGATACTAAACAACGATTAGAGTCATTGATTGTTAGTTGTTCCGTGACAAACAATAATTCCAAGTCTTTGATTAGTGTTAATGGTCAATTTGATGAACAGGAGTTGACTCATAAAATTGTCAACAAACTAGCAATTTTACTGAGTGAAAATGAATCACTATTAAAGATGATCAGTTACTCGAACAAACTGAGTCTCTTAGTTGAGGTGGGCTTGCTTAGAAATGAGAATAAGTGCTTAAAGGCAGCCAAGGATAATTAAATCCATACGATCTGCTATTTCATTACCAAAGGTGCAATTAATAAATTATATGTGTTGCTATCCCGGTCTCTTGCTTTTTTTTTTTTGCAGCAATTAATAAATAAAAATTGTGGTACAATGTAAAACTGCGAACACAGTCAACACTGTTTCTTCGAGGTCAAACATGACGAATAAAAAAGTTAAACCTTTGGGAACAAATATCAATGTTACAAACTGCCCAAAACCCATCAAGGGTTCCATTAAAGAAGTAGACCCATATCGTCAACAATTGGTAGATAGAATTACACAGTTGCGAAAAGAAAACACAAAGAGGACGCAAGCCATAGAGAAGGTAATGAACACCAAAGATGTGGAACAGAGTTTACTTGATATGTTTGGTGAAGTCAAGAGGCTACTTACAGAAAACGAACGATTAGGTGCTGAGTTGAAAGGGCTGAAAATATATCAACAATTTCTAACTGATGAACTAGAAAAAGCACAGGAACACAAATGAAGGTAGGTATGGTGTTATTATGAAAACTGAAATTACATCTGATTCCGGTCCTATTACTTCTTCTCTCAAGAAGAAAGCTTCTGTTTTTCAATGTGATAAGAACTTTCATGTTTACTGCAAAGAAACCCTTAGATTACGAAGTTCACCACAAAAAATCAATGCCGAAGATAAATGCAAGATAGACATTTATAAAGGATTAAGGTAATTAAGGATACACAGGAAGTTAAACAGCAAAATAATCATTATATAAAATGCACGGGTTTAAGTTCATACTATTCTGTAGTTATCTTTTACTTGATTTGAGGATACTTATTCATATGCATGCGAGCTTTTAATGGTCAATGTATGATAACTGACAAGGGAGTAGGTCAAGTCCAAGTAGTGATATTTGAAACTGAAACTTGTATTTATTCTTTTCAGTTTTGTTAGTTAACTTATAAAAGAATTCCATAAAGTCCTGGATATTGATCCATATTTATATTCCACATTTCACTGAACACAAATTCTCACAGAGCCCCTTTTAACGTTCTCCGCTCCGCTGGACTAACGTCAATGTGCCTTGTGCAGCATAATGTTACTTCCCAGGAGTCGTTTCTCATTGTTATCCCTCCTTCGGCTGAGATCTACAATGTCCACGTACTTGAAAGTGCTTCAGCAGCTGAACTAACAGCTGTTCATAATTGATTGTTGAATCCCAACAAATGATCCATCTCTTTTTGGATCTCGAAGTATATGATGTTGCTTTACCTTATTCCTTCTCTTGTCATTGATTCCTCGTATACTCTATGTTTCTAAATGATTGCCTATTCTGCATTTATCTTTAATATCTAGTTTCTTTTGAAACAGCATACTTAACCACTTTATATTATATTTAAATATATCATACCTCATTTATAGTAAAAGGCGTACATCCAACTTACGGCTTGACTTATACTATTAACCACTACGCAAAAAGTGAACCCTATAGAACTCTGATATTGACCATATGGAAGACATTAAGAGTCATTACAAGATCTAGTATCTTAAATCACGTGAAAGATAAAGTAGATCCGTGCATCTTCAACATCCGTGCACCAATCGTATATGAGCGAAAAACTCTGTCAACAAGCACGAAACCAAACCTACATCGCATATACGTGAATCTGACAACCAGATTGAGGTCAAAATCATAGCACCGAGGCGAATTACTAATCGTTACTGATCCATACAGCCTCTGAGAACAACCAACATGACTTACACGTCTCCAGCAGTTGTTATAGATAATGGTTCTCATACCACCAAAGCAGGGTTTGCGCTGGACGATTTACCTTCGTTAGTATTTAGTTCAAACTACCTGATCAATTCCCAAGGTGACAAGTCATCGATTGTGATTGGTGATGATGAAATAGCGCAACATCCAGATGGCGAGATTATGACTTTGTTAGAGAATGGAATTATCTACAATTTTGAAAATATAGTTAATAATTGGCACTATGTCTATGATAATGTCGATAACCATAACGCGATTAATTCTAAGGATTTCCCATTGGTTTTAACAGAACCAGTCTGGAATACTAACAAGAATAAATTGGCAACTAGTCAGATCGTGTTTGAAGAATTAGAAGTGCCTATCTTTGCCTTGGTGAAGACGCCAATTGCTCAATTGTACCATATGAACCGATCCAGTGGATTGGTTATAGACGTTGGATCTTCAACCACTAGTGTTACTCCAATTTTGGATGGGATAATTCAGACTAAATCCAGTTTCCATAATAAATACGCCGGTGATTACGCCAACTTACACGTTTTGAATTTTTTCCATAAAAAGCTCGGTGATGATTACATAAATAAATTGATACCTAGCAGATATCACAATTCCAGCAGTTCATTCAAGAACTACTATGCTAGTTATAACTCGGTTCAAGACTTTAAGCAGTCCATGTTATCGATCAACCAAATCTCACCAGCAATCGATGCTCAAATTAAACAACAACAACTTTTACAACATCAACAGTATGGATATCAACAACCACCTCCTACTACTGATATCACAGGCAGTAGCCAACCAAAAAATTATCAATTGGCTAATGATACTTATGTTTCTGTGGGGCCTGAAGAAAAGAATTTGTTGCTCGAGCCAATTTTCGAGCCTCATTTATATAAATTGCCAAATGTCCAATTACCAGACCCAAGTATCGAAAACCCTCTGACTCATGGATTAACACAGTTGATTTTATTGAGTTTAAAACACTTGGAAAACGCAAACACTTCAGGAAATGAAGTCAATCATCAAGCAATGAACTCCATGTATGGTAAATTCAATGAAATCTTGAGAGAACTTTTATCCAACATTGTAATTACTGGGGGAAGCTCATTAACTGAAGGGTTTGATGTCAGAGTAGGTAATGATATTAGAAGAAGTCTTCAAGCTTATTTCAATAATTACTCATATTCTCAAGGGTATAAGTATTTTGCTCCATTGAGAAATTATCAAGTTGGAGACATTAATAATGTTTGGGATAAAAAGTTTGGAAGTTGGTTGGGTGCAAGTAATTTAGCTAGTATGCTCAATGAGTCAGACTCAGGCTACGATAATGGAGACGATGAAGGCAATGGAGTTAATATTGCTTTGGATAATTGGTTCGTTACAAAAGCTGATTACCAGGAGTTGGGAGAGGATCTTATCTTAGAGAAGTTCAAGTAAAAACTCTAGAAATTGAGATAGAAAAGTTTGAGGTGAGTTTCACCTCTGGTGACGCTGTCACTTTGTACTATATAACTTCCATTTAACTATGTACAATAAGAAATACTGTATTTATCTAGCAAACGGCTTTGTCGTGTCATTCACTGTACAAAGCTGTTATGTCTTCAAGTAAGGGAAGCATGCATCCGAATAAGAGTCCGTTCATAATAAGGCCCAAATGCAATTCAACGTCCTACGTATTGTCAAATTATCTTGAGATTAATTCATTTTCTATGTACAATAACTCAACTAATTTTGAAATGTATTTTCTAAGCTTTCCAAGAGACGTACTTGTTATCGTACTTAGAAGCTTCACCGTGGACTGCCAAAATTTGTTTCACCTTTTCTTCCACTCCCAATTTATCTGGATTGGTAAGCTTGAAGTGTTTAATTACCTCAGTTGGGGTAGGCAAGTATGATCTTCCAGAACCGTCATTACCAGTAATGTAGTTTTCCACTTGCTTATTTCTTGGTAAGCCCATATTGTAAGGATAGTCTTTATAGGTGAGACCGAAGAAGCTTTCAATCAAAGGAGTTTGTAATTTGGCAGTATGAATAGAACTTTCGAACACCTTAGTGAAGAAGCCATCTTTCAAAGCATCGAGAGAAGTCCACTTAGGGAAGAATGGTTCTTTAATCTTTTCAATTAATTTATGACTAACCCCCTTTACGAAATCATTAACTTCGACGTCATTGTACATCATGTTTGTGGCAGTTACCAATTCCAATTCAAATTGGCTACGGATATCGTTTTTAGCACCACGGTTTAATAATTCGAAAGCAATGTTTAACGAACTTGGAGGTTTGGCAGATAATTTGGCGTAAGCCTTTTTGGAAAATTCAGTATTGGCCAGTTTAAACACATTCAAAGCCTCGTCAATGGTAGAAGAGCTAAAAGCTTCATTAACCAACGCCAAATCTTCAGGGGAAAGAGGGAATTTATAGTTTTCTGGTAATTTGGTTTCGGCGAATTCTTCAATGGCGTGGTTGACTAAAGCGTAATATTCACGGGTGGATTCCACGATGGAGGAATGGTTATCTTGAACTTTAGAGTCATTAATAGCTGGAGGTTGTAAGTTGGATAAACGGTTGATTAACGCTGGAATTCTGTCGGAAGGAATGTAATGAGTAGCAAATCCTGCGAAATAAGCATCCAATCCAGATAAAATTTCTCCAGTAAGAGCAAAGTAGTAACCAATCTTATCGTCTAATCTTGGAAGGAAGAAAGTAGTCCCCACATCAGGGAAGAAACCAATATCCATTTCTGGCATGGCCAATTTGGTACGCTCAGTGCTAATTCTGAATGGAGCATGCACGGAGAGTCCAACACCACCACCCATGGTGATACCATCCATGATAGACACGTAAGGTTTGCTGTAGGTGGAAATTAAATAATTGAGATTGTATTCTCTTTGGAAGAAGTCGGCCCCGTAAGCTGGGTTTCCTTGTCTGATCTGGGCAGCACATTCGGCCACGTCACCACCGGCACACAATCCCTTGGGAGAGTTGGAGGTTAAAATGATCATATTGTTCAGGTTGGATTTGGCGTACTCCAAGAGTCTGGGTGTGATTTTGGATATCATCGAGGTATTGAGGGAGTTCAACTTCTTGGGTCTATTAAGAGTTACAACTCTGGCCAAATTCTTATTAGAAAACAATACATCGTCTTCAGCATAACCAATTGTGTTGACAGCGGGAGCAGTGTGTAAGGAGTTAGAGACAGACACCATTCTTGAGTAATTGCGTGGTATAGTAGACTTAGAAATTAGTCTAGTTCTGAGCATGGCGAAAGGAAAAGAATGGGTGGGAATAGCCCTGGTTATATACTGGAGCAAAAAAAAAAGGTGGGGGAAAGAATTTCACTATTCAGACAGAAAAACCTAATGTATGTGGCTATATACGGAAACTGTGAAAACTGTAAGGTTGGACATTTACATCATCGGTAAATTTTTTTCGGGTGTTCGTGTGAAAAGAGCGTGAGCGAGCAACAAAAATGGGGCACCCCCAGAATACAGGAGGGTGACAAAAGTGACTGAATTGGGACTTTGGAGGAAATGTCTGCATAGGGGGGCATCAGTCGAGCGAGAGAGGGAGTTGACCAATAGCCGGCCGGAGTTGGTGGCGGGATGCCGCAACCGTGGGGAGAGTGGGGAGAAAAGCCCAGATCCGGGTCGAGGGGTGGACGGCAGAAGAGCGCGAGAGAGCCATGCAACGAGAAACAGACAACAGACAACAGACAACAGACAACAGACAACAGACAACAGATAGCAAATAAGGGACAGACAAGAGACCGGCAGCAGACAAGGGGCAGACAAAGACCGACGCAGACACGGACAGACCGAAACAGATACATACTCCCAATGGGCTGGGGTGGACGGGTGCATGCCATTTATCCGGGGAAAATCTTATCTACCCCACCAACATCAAACCTGGTGTACAGGTTGCAACCTGGAGATAAGGGCAGCAGAACCACAGTAGTCAAGATCTCATGTATGGGGTATGTTCTGTATCTACATCTTTACAGCCTACAGCCTAGTGCACATCATGACATTGCCTGCAATTAAAGTAGATTATACTGGTTAATTAGATAGCATTCCTCTCGACTCTCATCATGGGAATCCTTCCTAGGTAATCTGTAATGATAAAATGTTCCTGTTTGATAAGAAGCTAGCATGATTGTGTTGTTGCTAGTAAACCCAATCTCGACCTTATGTCGAGGAAACACAGTCGACGACCCGTTGTCGTTGACCGCTTGTTGATTTGGTGGTGTATACTCTGGGAGTTTCACGAATGCAAAGGACCTTCTTGGTGGTTCCCAGATCAAATTATCAAAGTAGTCCTTGTACGGTAACTTTTTAATGATTGACTTGGTGTAATGATTATTGATGAGCTTACTAGTTTTCTTCAATGTGCTGAGGGAAAAGTAGCCCTTCTTATCTTCTTCTTCTGGTGTAGTTTCGTGTTCAGAGTTGATGTTCCCATTGGAGTTTTGTATACTGGATATTGATGGCCGTTTTGAGATAAGCAAATTGGCGAGATTTTCATTCAAATCTTCTGATGATCGGCTCTCATTGTCTTCATTCTCATTACCATCAGTGACACTTGACAGGCTCTCGTAGCCGCCCTCCTCGTTGGAACTGGATAGTCCATTGTTGTTCTGTAGATCGAAGAAGTGTACAGTATTACTCTCTGATCCACATCCAAGGATGGTGTTATCCAAATTAAATGTCAATGCATTAATCCGAGCGAGATTATGGCCTCGTCTAAGGTTGATGATTTGGGTAATTTTCAACTTCTCTGCCGAAGGTTCTGACTTGAATATTCTGATGATGGTGCCTTTAGAAGAAGCAGTAACAATCATCCGGTGATCCTTAGAAATTGCGATTTTGGCTATTGAACTGTCGTGAGCCTTGAAGATCAACTTGGGTTTCAATTCAATCGTATCGTAGACCAAGATCCACCCATTAGAATCCTTCTTGAGGTCTTCTAGTGTTATCACCTCTTTCTTCGATATCGACGAATTCTCGTTCTTCTGCGTGAATTCAATGTATTGCTTTAGTGAGTTGAAAACAGTGGAGTCGCTTGGTTTGAGAATGGGGAACTCGAGGTTTTTAATGGGAGAAGCAGGATTGGCTTCACTGGAGGTGGTGTTGAATAGATCTGTTTGTTCGTTGATGATGGATAAGGGCAATACCAAGTACGAGGAATCATCAGCACTCAAGTCACCCACCAACTCAATGCATTTGCTGCTGTCTACAGGAGGAGTAACCAACGACGTGTCTGGTTGGAGATAGGAGTTGATTTCCAATACTTTGATGAGTCGTATGCAGCTCAAGTCATAGATGTAAATCTGGCCGATTTCGAGAAACACCACCAATCGCTTCCTGTTGAGTTTGATATCAATGATACTGCTGGGGAACGTCAATTCACAAATCTTCAACCTTCGTTTTAAATTATATACTTTCAATAATCTATTACCGATTTTGCTGGAGGATTGGGGGATGATGATGGTCAAAGACGTGGAAAAGAGCATTTTGAGGTACGAGGTGGGATTCTTGCCGTCCCCGTTGTCGTCCTCGTCTGTAACTTGGGCTTCATTTCTGGCGTTGGAGGTTTCGGAGCTCGAGAGAGATTTCTTGTAGGACGCGGAGTTGGAGGAGTAGAACTCACCAAAAGGGTCGCAATTGAATATCTTGTGGTACTCGTTGGTGGAGAGCGATAGACACGAATAATCCTGGTTGAAGGTGAGATTATTTATCACCACCATGTCTGCCACTGGGGGGTTTGCTACTTGTAGGGAGAAGAAAGAGTTAATTACAGAAAGGCGAGGAAGTGCGGTCACGAAATTATACGCAGTCGCAACCAAGGTGCAAACTAATGAAAAAAGTGGTGACAGCACCGGTATACAATTGACGGCTATGAAGGTATATAAGGGTTATATGGTACATGTGTGTGTAGGATGTGATGTTGTAAGAGCCAGTTTTTTCACCGGTCGTTGAGAGAAAAGTATGTGTGGACAAATGGCTGCAATACGGGAGAGTTGCCATTTGAAGGACATGCAGCCTGCTGAGAGCGAACTGCTTACTCATCAGCTACTTCCTCTAATGTGACCTTGCGCTTGACTGCTTTCCCGTCGGAGGTCTGGGCCCCGCTGGCCGTAGCCTCACTGGTTGTTGCACTTTCAGCCAGTGCTGGCTTCAGCTTTTTCGATTTCTTGGACTTCTTTGACCCCTTTGGCTCTTCCCAGGCGTACAATGGTTTGAAACTCTCAATTACCGAGCAATCTTCGAACAAATTAGGATACAACCAGAATGCACGAGGCAACGCCACCAAAGTAACAATATAAATGATCAAACGAACAATTGCCACGACAAAGAAAAGTCCCAACAATCCCAATAATCCCATAGACAAGTACCATACTCCCAATTTCATGAAGTTTGGCCATAATGGGAACAAGATCACTGTGAATACCCCAATGATCGTCAAAACACTATAGAGCAAAATAAATGGATTTGGCTTGTTGTATGTCCATACAAAGTAACGGTGTGGATCCAAGCTGGCTTTTTTCGATGGTTTTAATGTTGGTTTGGTTTTATTTGGTTTCCAGCCTTTGACTTGCTTGATCTCGGCATAGTGGAGTTTATCGACAGGAATGATGAATTGAGATTGGATCAACTGAATGAAAACTCGGCCCGCATCTTCTTCGGTTTCTATGGGGAGCAATTCATTCTTAGGGTTGGCTTGTCTCTTCTTATATTCTTCACTTAACAAGGCTCGGGTTAATCTTTTGAACTTGAAAAATTCAACGTCTTCGGTATTGTTTAACAACCCGGTTCTTTGTTTCAATATTTTGTTGTCCTTCAAGAAATTGGCGACATTGACGATGGCTGCGGACCTTTGTCCGCTTGATGTGGAGATGGGAACTGTTTTGGTCTCCTCTGACATGTTACTGGTGGAAGAAGGGAGATGAAAGAGAAGTCGGCAGCGAAGTTGTCCATACGTGTTAGTTCGCGAAAAATATGTTGCGAAAGAATATATGGTGTATGGGCCTAAAATGAGCCTCGATACAGTAGTGAAACAGAAGGGTAGAAAACAAGAGGAATGTGGATTGTAGAAGGTAAAGTGGTAATGAGGGTAAAGATCAGGTGAGGGGAAGGTATGAAGCGTAGTAGCAGATGTGTGCTCATTTTAGTAAATGACTTGAAGCAGAGAATTCACCTTATGAGTGAGAGGCCGATATTAGTCCCCAATTGCATTTATCGACTTTGTTCAGTGTTTGTTGAAGAAGGGGCAATACTACTACTGCAATTAAAGTGTTGCTCCTATATTAGATAAATTTTCTACTCTACAGTTGTAAATTTTCACTTTTTGCAAAAGTTGCGAAAAATTCGATAATTGCTGCAAATTGATGTTTATTTATACATAATTCCACCACCATATCTACTGCTTCTTTTTATATAGTTCCTTTGTGAAGTCGAGGTGTGACTTGGACCTCAACCTGCTTAAATCTGTCATTGAAGACGATGCACTACTGCTCCGTAGTGGGGAAGAAGTATGTATTCGCTTGGGAAACGAAAGAAGAGGAAGATGATGGTGGTGATGGTGGTGGTGTGACTTCTCCTTAGGTATCGATATCGCCGATGAAGAAGCACTTTCGTCTCCTGTACCTTCACCTCCTGTACCGCCACCGTCGTAGCTTGGGGCCAAGTCTTCCGCGCCATCGGAGTCATCATCGTTGACGGCTTGCTGGTACGAGGGCACCTTCAGCAAGGTGTTGATGTCAATACTAGGTGAGTAAAGCGGGCTGCGGACAAGTTCTGGGCTGAAGTGGCCTGGCGGACTCCCATCAGGGCTAAGATTCTCATCGATGTTCCGAGGAAGATCGAAGTAACTGTTGATGTTGGCCATTGATCCAACCGGGGTATGGAGGGGAGAATTCTGAACGCTCTGGCTTCGAAATTGCTCCAATGGGGATTGAGGCAAGTTTATATCGTAAATCTTGTCGAATACATGCTTCTGGTACAACGGAGGAGCGGTGTCGTCGTCGCCAGATTCAGCATCTTCCTGATCTGCGTCCAGCGTAACTCCTTCATCCACTACCGTGAGTCCAGGGCTTTGAGGTCTGGAGATAATGTCTGGCTGCTTATCCTTCCGGAACAAAATGTCCTCGTCGTTGGTGGGAATCATTGTATTTTGATGCGGGTCAAATTCATAGTGTCGGCCAATAGCATGGCCTACATGACTGCTTATATACAAGCAAACAGGCAAATTGGCTCTCAACTCACTGACATGGCCCTCTTTGTTCTTGAGCTGAATGGAGATCCGGAGTCTGTGTCTGACCTGAATTATTCTGTTCTTCAAGTCACATGTCTGCGTGATGTGCTTCAAATTGTCTGGCACCACGTACTGCGTTTTCACTGACCACTTGTCGACGCATGCTTTGTCCCGGTCGCTTATGGGAAGTGTCTGCTTGCCAAAGAGCTCTTCAAATTCTGGCGACCGGCCCTGGGTGTGCGAGGCATAGTAATGCTGGACTAATACCGCACTAATTCCCTTGAGTCGAAGGCCCTTCGCTATGGGCACTATGAGAACATGAACTGGGATAGTGGACCCGACGGCTATGCCCTTTCTCGGGAGACTTACGTTGTACTGGACTTTCCCGGGCCACGTATTGTTGATGTCAATGCTTTCAATGTGGTTGAGATTCTGGTGATGGAGAGTTCTGACGATACGAATGTGCTTTGTCTTGTGAAGAGATTTTTCAAACCTTCCCCGTTCAATGGAGCACTCGAGACGGTAGATCAACTTCCCTAGTTTCAATCCCTCGACAGTTTCCGGGGTGCTTGCGGGCAAATAGATGCGAAACGGGATATTGTAGTTTCCCTTTGGCAAAAGGAACGAATGGTGATGGGAAGAGGCCTGCTGGTTCAAGAACGGGGTGCCATCGATCCCAGACTGGGGCAATTTAAGCAACGACGACGATGACATCTGCTTGGAGAGAATGGGCTGGGACTTTGTTCTGCCAAATAGTGGTCTTTCCGTGGACCGTTCTGCAAACAACTCCAGGTTGTTGAGATTGGACAAATCGCTGGAGGAGCCGTTGGTGGAGTGAATTGGCGACTGTTCGGCCGATCCTTTGTTTAAACTGGTCGACGAAGCATTGTGCGAGTTGGATTTTTTATCCAAGGTGTCGAGCTTGGACATTTTCAAGAAACTATCACCGTAGTTCCCAAATTTGATCTCTCCATTGGGGCTCACCAACAAGTTGGGCCAATCCACCTTCAACACACACAATCGCTCGTAGATCTGATCCACGATGTTTTTCGAGCTGTCCCGCTCGAAAAACTCCACGGCGTACTCGCCAATAAGCGACAACTTGATTCGTTTGGCGTGGATGTCTTCGAGAGTGGACAACTTGATGCTGCCTTCGAACGGTATGGGGTCACACTCGTATTCATTTCCTTTGATTAGAACCAAGTCCTTGTGAGGAGACTTGACCTTGATCTCGAACAACGCCAAATCCTTGCTGTGGTGGTGAGACTTGAACATGGGGAAAACACTAGTTCTTCAGTGGACGAAAAAAGAACAGATTAAAGTACATGTAAGTATTTTTGTCCGCGCTAGGGCTGCAGCAAGGGGCTCAAAGAAATAATTGACGTGCGTCAAAAGCCGGAGACGCACCACCGGGTTTTTCCACTATTGTCTGCAGCAGTCAGACTGTAGCTGACAACAGAATAAGGCTGTGGTGAGAAGGGCTCAAAGCCTGGCAATTTGAAGACGAAGTTGGGGTTGTGTGGGTAATATGTATGGGCTTATGTGGTGTCGAGTGGAAGTCAATGCCCAGAAATGGTGTATATGCACTCGCCGGCCGGATACGGGGCGGCCGGCTGTTTACAAGCCGTGCCATGCAACAATTATCCGGGACATCTGCCAAAACAAAGCCGGCAATATCTGCTACATCAGCTAAAGCCGTACGTCTACATTATGGAGTACTGATTGTCTATTACTTATCTATTAATATCATTGACCATTAGAATCGTGTCTGGCCATGTCTTTTGTCAGCTTTTCTCTGTTTGTCAGATTCTTTTGTGTTCGTCAGATTTATTATTAATCTGGCCTCGTGTTCTTCTATTTTTCTCTATTTCTGCCTTTAATTCTTATCTTTGACCAGTTGTTCAAACTGTTTGAAGAAGTCGTGGGTAACGTTAGCACACCAAAACTCGCCAGACCACTGCACATACCCTAAATGACCTCCCAAATCAGTCTGGACAAGACAGAAGTTAGGATTCTGGTGTAAATCCAGCGTAGGAAGAATAGGCGATACCGCTGGATCATCAGTAGAGCTAATGGCTAACGTAGGCACCTTGTATTTGTCAACCTTGTAAATTGGCGAAGCAAATCTGTAGTATTCAAACGCGTCTTTGAACCCGCCAATTTTGGCAGTATAAAGATCATCGAATTCATACGTTTTGTTCATTTTCCGCGCCTTTTGAAGCGCTTCTTCATTGAAATACGTAGGTTCATGCTTGTTAAGCTCCTTGTAGTTGTTTGACACGATCTTGTTCAAGAACTTGACAAGTGCAGGGTTAAACAAGTAACTTCCGGTCCATGACTTAGCTATGTGATGGGCCGAGTCCTCCAAATCCCACGGACAGCCAACCAACACTGCAGCCTTGATAATTTCGTCAACTTCTTTGTCCTCGCTTCCAATCAAGTTACCAAGCATTGCAGCGCCAAACGAGAACCCCACGGCGTAGATCGGACGATTAGGATGGGTTTTTCTCAACTCCACCAACACCTCCTTGATATCGTCGGTAGCAAATGCATTGAACAACTTCCCACTGGTGACCTTGGTCCGGCAACAGCCTCGCGAATTGATTACAACAGCATCCCAGTTCTTTTCGGCAGTAATCAACTCAGCGACATTCCGAATTAACGGCTCATGAGATCCTCCTGCGAGTCCATGCAAAATCACACAGATGGGCTTGGTGTTTTCCGTTTCCGTAGTGTGTTTTTCCTCGAGCTCTTTCTGCGTGAGGAATCGGGTCCGGGCATTTAATCTAGGGGAGTCTGCTGGTAATGTTTCGGCATAAAGCTTCTTGAATTCCTCTGGTGAGGATGGCTGGGGAATCACCCAGTCCAAAGAGCACTGGCCTCCGTCCTTGTAGGTGAAAAGTTCTCTACCGTAGTAGACTAAGAACTTCTTCGAGCTATCATGGCTTGTATAGTATAATGATTGAAGCGATCCGTTGAACAACAATGGATTCAACCATAGCTTTTTGCTTGGGTCGATGATGGTAAGGTTTTGCGAGAGAAACTTGTAGAATGTTGTTTGCTCGCCCGATTTCAACGTCAATTCTCCTCCATCACAGTGGTGGACCTTGATGCTGGCTCTGAAACCCCAATCGAATATCATATTTGGTAAAGAAGAGAGAATAAGCGGAATTATGAGATTGAAAACTGAGCTAAGTGTGTGGTGTGAGGTGAAAAATTCCAGCCTTGTTATTTCCGAAATTATTCCCGAGATGCATCTCGAAATGGCCAAAACCATCGGAGAACAAAGATCAGATAAGAAGATACGGCTAGGAAATGGAGACAGAAGAGAAAGAAGTTAGCACCAGAGAGGTTAAGAATGCTTAGGCGAGTTTCAGAGAGATTTCGAGCTATGAGGTACTACAATGGGTTGAGAAACTTACGGTCTCTGCCAGAGTAAATGAAAACGAACTATTCAGCTTTTGGAAGAAGTAAACCCCGTAAAATGCCATAGGTGGCTCATTGGTAGTATTGCGCCTCGTATGAGCTTCGTATGAGCTTTGTATAAGCTTCGTATAAGTCCGCACAATCTATTGTACCTTCAGGCTGTTGGAGGTGTTTTTGCACCCAAAATGCACTTTTGACATAACTCCTCCTTTTTGCAGTCGACAGCAGATCTAACTACTCAATCTGATCACTAAATTTCCTCAGTTTAACTACATTTTCATGTTCATAGTAATAGAATAATCATAAACGGTACAATGTAAACAGTATAAATAGTCAGCAATGTCTCTAGTCAATGTACTCGCCTGTATATCTAATTGTCATAACGAACGTGCTTATTGGGTCAGGTTGATACTAGCATCCCGCTTAACCTTTGCAGCCTCAATAGCTGTTTTGGACCTCTCTGACGATTCACTGTGGGCTATATGTCCCCTGTCATCCAAGTCAACCGATCCAGCACTCTCGAATAAAGACACGTGTCCAGCCAATAATCCTAAGGTCTCAATAACTTGGGCTGGCTCGTTCAAGTGAGCTGTAGCCAAAGTCTGTTTAGAAGCAGGACCAACTGCAGTGGGGTAAACCCCATAAGATCCATACTGATTCTTAGGTAAATCTTTCAAATGCCATTCGGTTTCAATATCCTTCAATGATCGGAACATATCTTCATCAGTTAAATCGTCTCCGAGACAAAACATAAAGTCTGGCAATTGGTCTAATGGAACATCATCACGATGTTTGGTTACCGGATGTGGATCTTGCTTGCTTCCATGAGGATTGAGTACCAATCTCTTCACAATCTCTCCTTTATTGACAAATGTAGGTCTGACTTCAATATTAGCCTTCCCGGTCATGATATCAACCTCGTACTCTTTAGCTACTGTTTGCTTGAGTTGTTCCACACATCTTGCTGCCTGGTAAGCACCAAGTTCGGGATCTGCTCTTCTGTAATGCCAGGTGACTGCCACCTTTTTCCGCTCGATGTTGGATCCTGGTGTTTTATCAGTGTATTCTTTAAAAACTTCTTCAACCTTTTCCTGCCACGACATATCTACGGTGGCGGCTAAGTTGACCCAATTTGGTTCCCCAATGTCTCTCATAAAACATCCATGTTCGGCCGATAATCCCACATGTTTCGTACCAAACCATTTCTCCAAGAACGCCTGGTCCCGGCCAGAAATGATCCAAATCTGATTCTTAGGGTCAGCAGCGAGTGCATCTAATATGGTATTTAACCGCGACGAAGGAATAGCTGCTGCTGGGTCATTAACAATTGGTGTTAATGTACCATCATAGTCAAATAAGAACAATCGCCTCTCGGAATTCGTATAGTTGTTGAGTAATAACGGACGATTTAACGCTGGAGTATAATGTGTTTGGTGTGTTTGGTCAACGTGGTTAATCAAATGCGTAATGAAATTGGAAGTCCAAGTTTGGACGGTATTGGAAATCACTTTCTTGTACAAACGTGCTTCTAAATCACTCTTATCATCGTCTGACATAATAAGACAATCATTGATAGTTTTGGCAATTCCCACTGAATCCCATGGATTAACAAGAATAGCCTCATTTAACACAGAAGCTGTACCAGTGAACTCAGACAATATAAGAGGAGAATGATTATTCTTTTGGCATAATACAAATTCCATTGACGTGGTGTTCATTCCATCTCTGATAGAAGTAATCAATGCAAGATTGGCAACCCTCAACAAAGCCAAATATTCGTCTTTATTGATTCTCATTTGATAATGCAATACCGGGGTAAAGTTCAAATTACCGTACACGCTGTTGATATGATTCACCAACTCAGTAACCTTCGATTCCACCTTGGCACTATGAAGGAATCCTGGACTAGAGACCTGGATCAAAACAACCTTATCCCGCCATTGGGGGTACATTTGAAGGAACATTTCGAATGCCTCGAGCTTTTGAACAACTCCACGAACAGAATCTAAACGATCTCTACCAACAATAATCATCTTGTCCTTATATATTTGTCTCAAAGCGGTAATCTTTTCTTCAATGCCCAGGTTGTCTCCAAAAGCATCGTGCTCAATCTTTTTCGTATCGATTCCAATGGGTAAAGTCTCCACCGAGATGGTGGAGCCATAGGCTAAAACCTTATTGGAGGTGACTTCATAACCTAACACACGAGAGCAACAACTTAAGAAATGACGTTGGAACGATTCAGATTGAAACCCAATTTTATCTGCTCCCAACATTCCGTCCAAAAGTTCACTTCTTTTGGAGAGACAACGAAAGTACTCTGACGACGGGAACGGAGCATGGACATACAACCCAATGTAGGCATCACGATACTCCATTCTCAACAATTGGGGCAATAACAAGAGGTAATAGTCATGAATCCAAATGATATCTCCCGGCTTATAAATACTTTTGATCTTCTTGAGATACAGTTCGTTAAACTTGACGTAATCGTGCCAGGCATCCGTTTCGGCTTTACCATTGGAAGGAGTACCTTGGAAATAATGAAACACGGGCCACAACGAATTTTCTGCGTATCTTCTCCATCTCTGTTGATCACGTCTTAATAACCATACCGGATGGACTCTATCCGACTTATAAGCCTTTCTCATTTTGGCTTCTAGCACTGACTTGTCGGCTTCAGTCAAGTACAATGGATCGTCTTGGATGTCATCTGAGGTGACGTTGATGGTTTTGTTGGACTTGTTCACCAATTCACCTGTCCAGCCGATAAGGTGAGTTTCCCAGTCAGTTTGCTGGTCCAAGAAGAATTGGGACGAGTACAATGCTGAGTTGCCTCTCACTGGTTCCACGTCCCAGAAATCCTGGCCGGTAGATTCATCGACGTTTCTGTAAATTTGAGTAGGCAACGACGGAAGAATGTTCAAGATACGGCCAGAGAGTTTGAGTTTTGAATTGGATTTGTAGTCATTCGGGGACACTGTTTTCACATCGGAGGGGTAGGCGTACAATTCGTCGAACTTCAGCTCGTCAGCAGTCATTGGGAAGAATGGTGATTTGTAGAAGAATGAAGAAGAGTAGAGGAAATAGAAGTGATTGTGTAAATTTTATAGCAATAATGGCAATGGAACTACTTTTTGGCGGCTAATGTTCGAGAATTAGCAATCACGCGGTGCAACAACCAAAAAAAAGATGAGATGATTCAAACCAGAAAGGGGTCAGGAATGGAGTGCGGAAGGCTGGGCCGAAATCTAAAGAAGGCCGAAGAAATTCGGGGGAACAATAGAGAAAGAAGAAAATGAATTAGTGAACAACAAGGGGAAAAAGAAGTATGAAGAAAAAAAAGAAGTAGCAATGAACAATTGATAGAATGTGCGAGAACAGATCGTTGTCTGGAATAATGCAGTCAACAATGGAGTTTAGATGAAGAAGAGGGGAGGGGGTGTCTTCGGGTGAAAATATGCGCATGGACGGAGAAGTTGAGCGACAATTGTGCGACAATTAGGCGACAATTTGGCGGAGGGGGCGATGGTTGGGTGCAAATGAGGTGGAATCGTGCATAAGCAAACACTTCTATACTGTCTGCTTGTTGGCACTTAGCAATGTGCATTGTCTGTGTCTGACATATACGCATATTGTCTGAAGCCTATGTATATTGTCTGAAATCTATGCATAATGTCTGAAACCTATACATGATGTCTAAAACCTATACATAATGTCAGAAACCTTAATTATTGTATGAAACCTATGCGTAAAGTCTGAAACCTATACATAATGTCTAAAACCTTAAACATTGTCGGACACTTACTGTCATAAAGTCTAATTTTGCTCAATAGAAGCCAGATATGAGCAACTTGCATCAGAGAATTACATTATCTGATGAGTATATGGTTCGAGAAAGTAGGTATCTTTCAAATTATTAGCCCTTGTCTTATGATGATTGTACCCTAAATATAATAGCCCACTGCTATAGTCACCAGTTACTTTTATGTACAATAGCTGCAGCTAAACAGATCCCTATCGACAATAAAACACCCTCTGGCATCAACGCTTTGCTGCGATCTTTGCCCCACTCTTTCTCTCTACACTTTCCATTTCAAACAATATTTCATTTTTTTTACGATTTTTTACTAGTATATATAATAACCATTACCCATTTACCTGAATTATCAAAAAAAAAAAAAAGCGATGACTGATGAAATCTCTATGACGAATATAGTAATAATACATTATTTTCTCTTCTCTTTTTTTTGTTTTTCTCTCTTTTCTTCTTATGGTTTACGATATGTGGCTATGAAAAAACTTATTTTCCTTTTCTTCTTTCTATTCGTAAATTCATAATTTATGCTTGAGGTTCACCAGCAGCGGCGGCAGCTTCAGAGGATTTCTTGTATTCTTCAAAAGCAGTCAAAGCATCTTCGAAATGAGTATTAAATAATTCGTCATCTTCCAACAAAGCTAAAATTTCTTGGTTGTCCAAATCCAACATCATACCGGTGATCTTACCAGCAGCTTCTGGTTCTTGGGCTTTACCAGTAGAAACAATCTTTGGGTATAATTCTTCACCCAAGATTCTCTTTTGTTGGTCAATTGGAGCACTGGCAATGATAGCAGCCAAATCTCTGGTTTGGCGTCCCTTGGCTTGGTTACGGTTGTTGTTTGGGTAGTATCCTCTTTGTTGACGACCGTTTGGACCATTGTTGTAGTCCCCACCGTAAACTGGTGGCATGTTGTAAACTGGAACTGGTTGACCGTTTGGACCTGGTCTTGGCCATTGACCTTGTGGAGGAGGAATTTGGCCTCTTGGGATCATCATTTGAGGGTTTGGTGGGAATGGACCGTTACCTCTACCATTTGGTGGGAAGAAACCTGGTTGTTGACCGTAAAACATTGGAGGAATGAATTGACCTGGGATACCTCCAGTGGCAGCAGCGTTTTGCATTCTCATTTGGTTACGAGCTTGGATTTGTTGCTCGAGTTGAGAACGTCTAACATCTTTACGCTGAGCTAAAGCAACGTACAATGGCTTGCTTAAGAGCATACGTTGGTTCATTTCAGTAATGGCCTTGGTGGCTTCTTCTGGAGAAGAGAAACAAACGAAACCGAATCCTTTAGACTTACCGGTTTCATCAACCATAACTCTAGCAGAGGTGATGGTACCGAAAGGTTTGAATTCTTCTTCTAATTTTTCAGAATCAATAGTGTCATCTAAGTTCTTGACAAACAAGTTAACTCCTTGGTACTTGGCCAATTTTTCTAATCTGGTGGATTCGTATTGTTTTTTCAATTCTTCTAATCTTTCTCTCTTCTTTTGGGCTCTACCAACGTAAATCTTTTGACCGTTGATTTCCTTGTCGTTTAATTCTTCAACAGCTTTGACGGCAGATTCATGGTTTTCAAAGTTAACGAAACCGAATCCCTTGGAGTTACCTTCAGCATCTTTTTCTAAGTAAATAGAGGTGATGGCACCGTAAGCTTCGAACAATTTAGTGAAGTCTTCTTCGGTGAATTGTAAGTCAACATTTTTCACGTAAACGTTGGTGAAGTTAGCCTTCATTTCTTCAAACTTGGATTCACGGTCCTTCTTGGAAACGTGCTTACCAACGAACACTTCACGGTCGTTTAACAACATACCGTTAACACTTTCAATGGCAGCTTGAGCAGCTTCACCAGTTTCGTAATGAACGAAACCGAAACACTTGGAAGCTCCCATGTCATCGGTAGCGACTTTACAGGATAAAATTTTACCGAAGGCAGAGAAGGTATCGTGTAAAGCCTTGTTGTCAATGGCAGGGTGTAAGTTCTTAATGAAGATGTTACCGTCCCCGTTTCTTCTCAAAGATGGGTCTCTTTGAGACCACATGATACGACATGGACGACCTTCAATAAGGGAGTAGTTCAAATCTTCAATGGCTTTTTCTCCATCTTCGAGCTTATGGTAGTTAACATAAGCGTATCCCAAAGATTTCTTGGTGATGGCATCACGACAGACTCTAATGGAGGAAACTTGACCAATAGGAGAGAAAACTTCGAATAACAAAGCTTCGTTAACTGATGGGTTCAATTCACCAACGTACAATGAAGCAGAGGTGTCAGAAACTTGGCTTCCATCAGCTTGTTCTTCTTGTTCAGACACGGTAGTTGGAGCAGTACTTTCAGTAGTTGCGGCAGGAGTGTCAATGGACAATTTTTCCAAAGATTCTTGGATTTGGTTAGTTTCAGCAGCAGCCATTTTTATTTTTATATTTTGATACTACTTTTTTTTTTTTTTGATTAAACGACAATAAAAGGATGTCTTTGATCGTGTCTTTTTTTTAGTTTTTTTTTTGGTTTATATTATTTTAGTTGACTACCTTCGGGGTGAAGTGATTCGACTAATGATAAATATAGGGTGGTGATAAAAATTTATCCAGAGGGGGAATTAAACAATTTATATCTGAAGAGAAAACTAGGATAAAAGTTATAACAAAATTTTTCTTTACGCCAGTTACAAAAAGGAAAGGAAAATTTTTTTTTCTTACTTTGGTTCGCCCACAAAAAAAAAAAAAAAAAATTTTGAGATTTGAGGGGGGCACGGGTCTTGGTCGTGTGTGACACGATGAGCATCACTAAATGGATGGCTTGAGATAATGATGTCTAAGTGTAATGGGAGGAGTTAGTGATTTTGTACCATAGTAGAAGCCATTGGTAGGGTAAACTCCATGCTATCACTGATGTAGTTATTCTGGCAGCTTAGAATGGTCTAGCAAATTCTCAGGTCACGTAGTGTAGAGAAGACTATGGGTTATCTGCAACTTCATTAGAGCTACAGGAGGATGCATGCCCCCACTTATCCAGTAATTGGACTGTAATTCGAAACTTTAACTAACACTTTTATTGTTACTATACTACTATACTACTATTATACATCCACATCAGTCCTTCTTCTTCCCCGACTGGGATTTGATTCTGGTATACATATCAGTAATCTTACTACTAGGCACCTTAGCTGGCCAATAGAGACTAGCATAAGCCCATAAGTGTTTCTTGGATTTCTTTGACGACGACGCCATAGAAGTGTCCTGAATAAAATCACCAATTTTCAACAACTCTTTACGTAAAATGGACGCCCATTCATGCTTGTCTAATCCTTTATTACCTTGCTGGAGTTTCATCAACGATTTAGATACGGGCTTCAAAGTACTCTTACAATATCCTTCATCCATACTTTCGTACTCAAGATCCTTATCTTCTTCCTGCTTGATTTTAGGGCTCGAATGATCCTCTTGCTTGACATGCTTGGCTGTCTTTTTGCCCTTAGCGGCAGGTGCATCTGGCGATTGGGCCTTTGTTGCTCTCTTACCTTTGGTGGAAGGCGCATCTGGAGATTGAGCCTTAGTAGTGGCTTTCTTTCCCTTCGGAGTGGGGGTACTGGTTTCAGACTTTGGTCTTCTCACCTTCTTCTTGACAGTAACATTTCCGTTGGTAGTTGCACCCCCATTTGCACCATCTTCTTCTCCCTTTAGTAAGCTGAACAAGTAATCTACTCTTCTTCCTAAATGAACCGCACCAGGAACCTTCCTGGTAACCTTTTCTTCCTTTGGGACCTTGAGGTTGGCACCTTCCAAAAACAATTTGTTTTGCAACCCTAACAACGGATCATCACGAATTTGCACCCATTGTCCGTATCCAAACTTGTACACCCCAAGCAACAACATGGAATCATCTTTGGGGGTCCATTCACAGTTCCACGAAGACACTTGTTTTGGTATACGAGGTAACTCGATTTTATTGGGGTTCTGCTTATCGATTAAGCTTTCAAGTAATTTCATATCTTGGGGTCTGGATAAAACCAATTCTGCATTAATGTTCTTGACTCCATGATAGTCGAATAGCACCGCTTTCTTCTCTTTCTTCTTTGCAACCCAAAGTGCCATCGGACTGGAACCATCTTCGGTAGCAACACTCTTATCTTTCAGCTCCATGGCTTTTCTTTCTAATTCAGCCAATACTTTGACTCTTCTTTCTTCTTCTTCCTTCACTAATTCCTTAGAAATGTTGATGATTTCGTTGTAAGCGTGTTTGATCAATACAGGGTTCTTATTGGTGATACTACCATCTTCAACTAACTGTCCCCATTTACCGGCCAAATCTCCGAGTCTCAAAATACTTCTGTAGATTCCTCTGATCTCCTTCTCGGAAAGTTGATGATTATCACCATTTCTTGATCTACCAGTCTTACGTTTAGATCCCTCTTCATCATCATTATCTTCTTCTTCATCGCTGCTTGCTTGTCCATTCAATTGTCTAACGGCAGCTTTCCGTCTGGAATACATGGCAATTTGATCTTGTAAGAAGATTTCATCAGCTCTCTTCTTCTCTTCATCTTTCAACTTGGCTAACTCTTCTTGAGGAATGATATCATCCCATTCGACATCGGCCTTATAGTCTGTGACTTCGAATTGCTTCAAAAACTCTTCGGAACCTAAGTTGGATTCTCCTAAGTCTGGTGTGGTTACATGGTCTTCAGCATGGTTCAAAACATCATCTAAGTTTAAGTCCTCTAACTTCTTTTGATTCTCATTGGCTTTGAACATATTACCGGCCCCAAATTTCAAAATTTGAGACAACTCATTGGTTGAAGGCTCGGTTTTGCTGGTTTTGGAATTGGGGTCGGTGATACCCAATGAGATGATTGCATACTCTAAAATCATCTTCTTTCTAGCTCTTTCCAAAATCTCTTCTTCAACAGTATCCTTACTAACAAAACGATACACGGAAACATGATTTTTTTGACCAATTCTATGTGCTCTTGCCATAGCTTGCAAATCGGCCTGAGGATTCCAATCAGAGTCAAATATAATCACAGTGTCTGCAGTCATTAAGTTAATACCTAACCCACCGGCACGGGTGGATAACAAAAAGACGAAATCCTTTGAGTCGGGAGCATTGAAGTGATCAATGGAAATTCTTCTCTGGGCTGAAGGAACACCTCCATCTAATCTTTGGAATTGGTACCCTTTGATGGAGAGGTAGTCTCCCATTATGTCCAACATTCTCACCATCTGCGAGAAGATCAATACCCTATGGCCCTCTTTCTTCAACCGGGTTAACAATTGCTCCAATAGCACCATTTTACCTGAAGACATAATCATTCCTCTCAAGATGTTATCACGAGAATGCGACCCGGCATTGTTCAACACCCGTTCTTCTGCCCCATCAAACAAATAAGGATGGTTGGAAGCTTTTTTCAACTCACTCATCACATTCAATAGCGAGATCTGTGAGCCGTTATTACCAGCATTTAGTGCAGAGTAGTTTTTTGTAATGATGTTTTTGTAATAGTCCGTTTGAAGATCAGAGAGCTCCACACGCAAGATCCGCTCCGTTTTGGAAGGAAGGGACTTTTCTACGTCTTTTTTCAATCTTCTCAATATGAATGGCTGAATTTTCTTCTGCAAATCCTTGATGTACTGTTCTTGCTGGGCATCTGGAGTCTCGAAATCAATTTCTTGTTCAATGTTGAATTTTCCCGGCATCAAAAAGTTACATAAGGCTGCCAACTCTTTGATGTTGTTCTGTAACGGAGTCCCGGTGATTAATAACCGATTCACTACTTTGAACAGTTTCAATGATTCGTACAATGAAGATTCTGCGTTTTTCAATCTATGGGCTTCGTCCACAGCCAAGAATTGCCATTTGATCGACCCCAACTCAGATCGATCCTTCAAAATATACTCGTAGGTTGTCAAAAGAATGTTGAATTTGGGTTTGTTGGTGTTGGTGTAGAATTCATAGTTTCTTATGTTTCGTCTGGCTTCGGTGTTCCCCAAGTAATATATACAATTGACATCAGGAGCCCATTTTTCGAATGTTTCCTGCCAGGCAGGAATCGTCGACAATGGAACCACCACCAAATGGGGCCCGTTTTGTCTCCGGGCGTAAATCAACCACGACAAGAACGATACTGTTTGCACGGTTTTCCCGAGCCCCATTTCGTCGGCCAAAATCCCATTCTCATTTCTCGACCACAAGAAAGCCATCCAGTTCAACCCGGTCAACTGGAAATCTCTCAATTCTCCATTTTTAATGAACAACGGCTGCTTGGATAACTTCTCGAACCTCGGCCGTTGCGACATTGGATAGTTTGCAGACAAATTGGGCAAGATCTTCGACTTCAATCGCTGTTGGTACTTAGAGACTTGTTCTGGAGCAATTTCGGCAATTTTTTCAGCATTCTCCCACGAACATTCGTCGTAGTATAATCGTCTCCATTTGACATAGTATTGAAGGTGGGATTCACCGTTTTCATCTTCGATTCTATCACTGCTAACGATTCTTTCTACATGGATGTATTCCTCTTGTTCATCCCTTTTCCGTTCTCGTTCGATGTCCATGGCTTCAATGTCCTCCTTTGTAGTTAGGGGATCGTTTCGGATCTCCTGGTCTATTATTATGTACTGTTTGATGTAGTTGTCGACTTTTCTGAACCCTTTATACTCCTTCAACGTCGAATACGTCTCCCACGTATTGTGCAAGTGAGAAGAATCAGTCCACTTGATCTTAAACAAGTAATCGAGTTTTGGTTCGTGCGTGAGTTCGGCGTTGGCTTCATTTAGCTTATGGTCCATCACCAAATCAATGTTATGCTGGTCTTCCTCTGCTTCGTTAGCTTGTTGATAGTAGTAGTAGTCTCCATTGGCTTCGTCGTTGTCGAAATCAGGTTCGCTTTCAAGGAGATCTTCATCATCTTCGTAATCAACCACATAGTTCACTTGCCGGCTGTTTCTCGACGAAAACCGAATCTCCTGTGGAACTGGTGGTGATTTTGGCTTTGATTTCTTACTAGATTTTTTCGATACCGATTTCGCCTTGGTGTTATTAGCCTTCCTCTTCTTGGTGACGACAAAATCATCGTCATCAGCAAAATCATCGTCTTCGTCTTCTTCATCGTCTTCGTCTTCGTCATATTCAGCAGCTTGATGGTCTTTACGCTTCCTTCTAGTTGGTCTGGCATCATCTTCGCTGCCGTCATCACTTTCTATTATAGCAGGGCCCTTTCTCTCGCGCCCGGACCGTCTTAATCCATAGAGCTCTGGGTTCTGCGCCGCCTCGTCAGGAATATACGGTTTCACCATGGCACTCCTGGCTTGTTGTTGGGATCGGGAGGTGAGAATATCAACACGGGAAAGAAAAAGTACTTTGAATTGACTTGTCCTCGGCAAAAGTATCAAACTATCGATACAACAATCACACCACTACGACGAAATCCTCCACTGTACGATACTGGAGGGGTACACGGTAGTAAAGAAACGGTTGTTAAAAAGAAGAAAAAAAAAGTAGTAATTAGGTGGTGATCTTTTTTTTTGCGGGATGGGCGCCGACGACGACAACCGGCCAAAAAAAAAGTATTGGCATCGGAGGTGGGGTGACAAAGGAAGCCTTCAGGCATCATTATGATAGAAAATGCGATACAGAGAGACAGTTACACCGTGAGAGGAGAATTGGGGTTGTTGGGTGGAGAGTAGGAAGTATATAAGAGTATGGACAGACAGGAGCCAGAGAAGCCTGGGAGGATAGGGGACGGATGGATACAGCCAATGAGACCGCATGGAATACGTTAGACCATGGAATGAACATCAACTTCGGCAAGAACAACGGCAGGACAACATTTTGCAGCCATGGGCATCAGCCGGGCAGATAACAGGAAGTATCTGCAACGAAGACATGACCCATAGCAGCCGAGGCGAGTCGATATTCACTTCATGAAGAAACATATTTCATAACCAACCATCACAGACAGTGACATACACATCATACACATCAAGAAAACAAACAAACCACAGCAGACTGACTGAATGTAGATTCGTATGAGCCACTAGGCATTGGACTGACTTGTAAGCTAAACATTCAGGGCCAAGAGTGCCACAGTTGAGGCATGCTGATTTTACTCTAGAGTCAGATTTAGCAGCAATTCAAAAATTGCAGCCATTGCACCCCCAGCAGCAACCCTACAACAGTGGAGTAAATACGCAAACACTGCAATCAACAAAAGACCTACTCCTAAACACCAAAACGATGCTTGGGGGTTTGTCACTATTGCAGTAGGCATTTGAGCAGTGTAATAGCATCATAACCACCATCAGCGGGTATCAAAAGACGAGGTATGTGATTCCTCACCAAGTAGGGGCAGGTAAATGCACCAGTCACAACAGTATACGTACAACGGGATCAGAGACGATATCCAGACGTTTAAATGGCCTTAACACTTTAAAAAGGAGACATCACTGTGTTAATCATGCTTTGAAAGGGAATAGTTGACGAAAGTTGTCATTTACAACTAATGAAATTCATCATTTACGACTAAGAAGAGGGATATTGGCGAAACAAAAATAGCCCGGATTATGGAATTTTTTTATAAGAATCGAATTTGAGGCATTATTCCCACCTGAAAAAAACCCACTGACAAAGTTTTGGCTCAGTTACCCGGACGCAGACACCACGAGCGTGTCTGAAGTTGACCGCAGTATTATCTTGGTGTACGGGTGTCGTAAAATCTGTTACTGCTACACTGATGGCAGGCATATTTAATAAAGAGTTGCTAATAGCGTTCCCTTAAACTGCTACGGTCTCCAAGGACCATTGACAAACAACTCAGTTTAGTTTGTGGTTATTAAACACGTCTCTACGAGCTTAGCCATGTACTGTATATAGAGAACCATCACAAACTTTTCAACACGTAAATGCTGTAACCTTTAGTTATAGTATGGTCAAATTCCAATTACGCTTGATGACCGTACAATTATTAGTACATATTATCTTGTCTTATTATAGTGAGGTATTAAATTAGATATCATTGCTATAATTAGTTTGCAGACCTGTCGCCATATGGTTCAGACAAAAAAACCAAGTCCGGGTAATCCGACAGCCAAAATGTCTGCATTATTCAGACAGAAAATTGTTTCAGCCAATCCTATTTTTGTCATTCTGAAGACACGTACCTCCACACAGAGTCTACCATCTTGTAAATCTCCCCATATCCATCTAAACAGGTACAATAGCCTTCCTTGCTACTCTCGCATCTCATATCCAGTAGACCTGGCTATTGACACGTTTTTCTAGAGAGAAATGACCAGCTACCTCCTCTAGCCAATCATACCTCGAGCTTTAGTCATGGACTCGCATTTACTGTCATTCGACTGGCTGCCAACCAAGAGTGAGTAAATTTGAGCACTAACTAATTGTAAACTCATGTACAGGACATCAAATTTTCAGTCACACAAAACCAAGGCATCTAAAAAAAAAGAAAATTGATGGTGAAAAAAAAAAAAAACTTTACAAAACTACAAACATTATATTTGGAACCAAAACTAGTACTTTTTCAGGTGTTTTTTGTTGTTGTGATAAGTGAAAACTCCAACCCAATCAACGTAGAATCCCAAGATGAGTGATAAAAATACTAGAATTGCTATCGTTTCCACTGACAAGTGTAAACCGAAGAAGTGCCGTCAAGAATGTCGTAAAGGTTGTCCTGTGGTTAAGACCGGGAAATTGTGTATTGAGGTTACTCCTACATCCAAGATCGCTTTCATTTCTGAAACATTGTGTATTGGTTGTGGTATTTGTGTGAAAAAGTGTCCTTTCGATGCTATTAACATTATTAACTTACCCACCAACTTAGAGTCCCAAACCACCCATAGATACTCCGCCAACTCATTCAAATTGCATAGATTACCTACTCCAAGACCTGGTCAAGTTTTAGGATTGGTGGGTACCAACGGTATTGGTAAATCAACTGCATTGAAGATTTTGGCTGGGAAGCAAAAGCCAAATCTTGGAAGATATGATGATCCCCCAGATTGGGAAGAAATCTTGAAACATTTCAGAGGTTCTGAGTTACAGAACTACTTCATTAAAGTATTGGAAGATAACATTAAAGCCATTATTAAACCACAATATGTGGATAACATTCCTCGTGCTTTAGCCAAAGCTCCAGTCAAAGAAGTGGAAGCTATTTTAAAGTCTAAATTGGAGAGAAAAGATTGTTGGAATTACGTGCTTAACACCTTGGAATTGAATGGGGTGTTGAACAGAGAAGTTGCCAATTTGTCTGGTGGAGAGTTACAGAGATTTGCTTTAGGTATGACTTGTGTTCAAGAAGCAAACGTTTATATGTTTGATGAGCCTTCTTCTTATCTTGATATCAAACAGAGATTAAGAGCCGCTGAAATGATTAGATCTTTGTTAGCACCTACCAAGTACGTTATCTGTGTCGAGCATGATTTGTCCGTGTTGGATTATTTATCGGATTTCGTGTGTATCTTATATGGGGCCCCATCAGTGTACGGGGTGGTTACTTTACCAGCATCTGTTAGAGAGGGTATTAATATTTTCTTAGAAGGTCACATTCCTACGGAAAACATGAGATTCAGAACCGAATCCTTACAGTTCAAGTTGTCTGACGCTGCCGACGGGTTAATTTTGGATAGAACCAACGCATTTACTTACCCAGCCATGCAAAAGACTCAAGGTGACTTCCACTTGACTATAGAACAAGGTGAGTTTACCGATTCGGAAATTTTGGTGATGATGGGAGAAAACGGTACTGGTAAAACTACATTCTGTAAATTATTAGCTGGGGCTATTGCTCCTGATAATGGTTTGGAAATCCCTAAATTGAACATTTCCATGAAACCACAAAAAATCGCTCCTAAGTTCCCTGGTACCGTCAGACAATTGTTCTTCAAGAAAATCAGAGCTTCATTTTTACATCCTCAGTTCCAAACTGATGTTGTGAAACCTTTAAAAATCGACAATATCATCGACAATGAAGTGCAGACTTTATCGGGTGGTGAGTTGCAAAGAGTTGCTATTGTTTTGGCATTAGGTATTCCTGCTGATATCTACTTAATTGATGAACCATCAGCTTACTTGGATTCGGAGCAGCGTGTGATTTGTGCTAAAGTTATTAGAAGATTCATTTTACATGCCAAGAAGACTGCTTTTATTGTTGAGCACGATTTCATCATGGCTACTTATTTGGCTGATAAGGTGATTGTCTTTGACGGTCAACCTTCGAAGAAGACGTTTGCTAGAACTCCAGAATCGTTATTAACTGGTTGTAACAAGTTCTTGAAGAATTTGAATGTTACCTTCAGAAGAGATCCAAACTCGTTTAGACCAAGAATTAATAAATTGGATTCTCAAATGGATAAAGAACAAAAGGCTTCTGGTAACTACTTCTTCTTAGACAACTCGGAATTATAATCTTGCATCATTCATGGGCTTATTCTGGCCTTCACTTATTTATGTTTTACCCTGCTGTACATTAACTGCATCATCAATTGGACCCTGGTCGTCGATTGATATAGAATTAATATCACATTTTACAATCTGTAACTGTCTTGTAGCATCTGCTTTTCTCCGTAAGTGTTTCTGCCAGCTTGCACAATCTACATAAACGGGATCATATCGTTCGTATATTAAGCCCAAAGCGGATTTATAGTAAGTCATTTCATATAGTTCTAGTCTGTCTCGTGAAGTTCAATCTCGGTATCATTCTCAACGTCATATAAATAAGTCAATCCGAACTCAGGCACTTTGTAATACTTCGACTTTCCTAACTGGGTAGATAAGTCTAACAACAAATTCTTGGGCTCAAGGATTGGCTCTGAACTCAACTTAAACGTTCCCCAATGGATCCCCATCATGAACTTAGACGAAACATTGGACGCAATTTTCAAACTCTCCTCGGGTGAGATATGCCTTGGTTTTTGGTGCCAAGAAGGACAATACTGGCCAATGGGCAATAAAGATAAGTCTACGGGGCCAAATTTTTTGCCTATAAGCTCAAACAACTCTTTGCTATACCCCGTGTCTCCAGCATGGTATAGAATTGATTTCCCATTACGTTTGATGATGAAAGACGCCCATAATGATTTATTGGAGTCGAAAATATACCTTCCGGACCAATGCATGGAAGGAACACATACAATCTCATATTGATCTGGTAGAGGAGTTTCTCCACCGTTATAATGCAAATTAATGTAATCGTTCAAACTAACTGTGTCCCACCAGTCCATTTCAATAACATTGTAGATTCCTCTTCTTGCCAATTTCCGTCTTAGGCCTAGAGGAACTATCCAGGTGCTGGAATTGCCGATTTTGTCTGCCATCGGAAACTCCAAGTGGTCAGGATGATCGTGTGACACGATGACAAAATTTAGTTTGTTATTGGTTGCAAATTTGATATCATCAACGGACATAGGAGACTTCATTAATCTCTTAGGGCCGATCGTTTGGTTCATTAAATGGTCACTGATAATCGGATCGGTTAAGAAGTTTATACCGCTTATTTGCACTAAAGCACACGACTGGCCCAACCAGGTGAACAACATCAGATCTTTGACTTGTGGGGTGGAGGACCCGGCAAGGAGGTTGAACCAACCAGTGAAATTCGCCGTTAACCGGCTAAAGTCACCGGTTCTTATGCATTCTTCGAGTATTATCAGATTCCTTCTAAAAATATTCAAGTTAGGTTTATGGGTCTTTAACAAATCACCAACTTCCCTGTACTCACCATTATCACACGGATACCTGTCGTGCATTTCGATCTTGTTACCGTAGAAACTCTCCATTAACTCCATAATCCGCACCAATATAAACTCGAACCCTGTTTGGGGACGGTACTCCTCAAATGGGTTAACAAACATCCCAGCAATTGTAGCCGATTTGAACTTCTCCATCAGTTCATCGCTATCTATATCAGCAATTAGTTTGTTGAACTCTTTTTTACGGCTGTAAACAAGGTACCGGGTCCTCAAGTGCATTATCACCTCGAATGAAGTGTACGACAAGAGGCCCAACCCAATTTTGGCCTTCAACGACAACTGGAGAAACATGTTGGTGACATATGTACAATGACGTGAGTCGCGAAGTTTACAAGCGGGAAACTCGATCCGTACACCATGTCAAATCTTCATATATCGATTACTATATGCTGAATATCCTCGTCAGGTTGTATTAAGCTACATAAAAATTGCGCCCGTACACCTAGTGTACCGAAACTACCACCTCTAGTGCTTTTTGACGACACCTGCCTCGTCGGCGGCAGCAAGGATGTGTTTCTTGTAGTCGTTGATGTTACCGGGGAATCTCTTGACGGTTCCGTCTTCGCTGACCCAGATTTCATTACATACCTTGTCTATGATGGAAACATCGTGGGAAACCATCAACACCCCACCCTGGAAGTTGATAAGGGCCTCGGCCAACGCATCCAAACCCTGGGTATCCAAGTGATTCGAAGGTTCGTCTAGAATCAAAATATGGGGTTGGTTCAAACACAAGGCTGCAAAAGCAACTCTCGACTTCTGTCCTCCGGATAACAACTCCATCTTCTGTAACCCGAGACTACCAGTGATACCAAAAGAACCCAAGTGACGTCTGTATTCTTCGTCCGACTTTCCTGGGAACGTGTTGGACATCCACGACACCGCTGACAAGTTCAAGTCCATGGCATCAACGTGATGTTGAGCAAAGTACCCAATACGTAATCTTCCATTTCTAGTAATCAACCCTTCTAAAGGTGAGAGTTGTTCAAGTAATAATTTCAAAAGTGTCGTCTTACCCGTACCATTACCCCCACAGAAGGCAATACGAGAGTCCATTTGCACGTCCATGTCTACGTTCTTCAAGATAATCTTATCGGGCGAATAGCCAAAAGACACATTTTGCATCTGCAAGATTGGAGGAGAGAGCTTATCTGGGTCAGGGAACTTGAATGTCACCACACGATCATCTTCAGGAGGCTCCAAAATGGGCAACTTCTCCAACTTTTTGATTCTCGATTGTGCTTCTGACGATTTGGCCGCATTATAACGGAATTTGTCAATAAATGTCTGCAAATGCTTTCTGTATGCCATTTGATTTTCGTACTCACGACGCTGGTTCTTGATTCTTTCTTCTCTGGTGGCATAGAAAGAGTCGAAATTCGAGCCTCGGTAGTAGTCGAGTCTTTCGGAGTGCTGGTGGATAATATCGGTAGCAACTTCGTTCAAGAACGAACGATCGTGCGATACCACCAACACCGTAGATTCGTAGGTTTGTAAGTATCTGGCCAAGTAGGTGATGGAAGGAACATCCAACATATTCGAGGGTTCGTCTAGTAACAATAAATCTGGCTGACAGAACAAGGCTCGGGCCAACGACAATCTCATTCTCCAACCCCCGGAGAACGACTTGGTGGGTAAGTGCTGGGTTTCTTTGGTGAAACCTAACCCGAACAAAATAGCAGCAGCCTTACTTTCAGCTTTATCGGACTCCATTTCGTATAATTTGTCATTAACTTCTTGCAAGTGCTTGTCGAGATCTTCTCGTTCGTTGTCTAACTTCTTGACTTCGTTTGACTCTTCGTCGAACTCCGCTCTCAACTTTTCGATCTCGTTGATTCTCTCGGTGATTTTCACTTCCTCTTGAAGTAAGTTTTTCCTCCAAACATCAGCATCTAACACACTCTGTAAGGCCGAGGTGTCGTCCCCTCTAATTTCTTGTTCAACATGCAAAATGGTAATGTGCTTGGGGATGTTCAATTCTCTTCGAGAAAGCGCCCGTAATAACGTCGATTTACCGATACCATTTTGACCTACAAGACCATATCTTCTACCATAAGCCAAGGTCAATGATGCTTCACTCAAAATACGTTGACCGTCTCCCACGTACAAATCAAAGTTATCGATCTTGATATCTTTGGACTTACCAGAACTTGCAAAGTCCATCGGATTGATTTCCAAGAAGAAAGAGTCGTAGTCTTCGTCTTTCTTCTCGTTCAATAATTTCGAAGCTTCATACTGCACAAACTTGTTATTTCTCTTTGCAACCTTCTTGGCAATCTTCCGTTCTTGTTTCTCCAACTTCTTCTTGTCCACTCTACTTTCCATCTGTCTCCCGGTGTGCTCTATATCGTTACTGGCGGTCAATAGAGCCAATGAGGTATTGATATCTCTCTTTGACTGAGTGAGCAAATCAGCATCCAATAATCGCTTGGAAGAGTCTCCTGTCAATTCATTCTTGGCAAAGTTATCTTGTAGCTTCTTGTTCAACACTTCTACCATGTTATTTATCAACTTGTTAACTTTTTCTTCTAATCCACCAGCGTCAATCAACAATTCCTGGATGTAGTCCATTTCCGACTTGATGTTTAACTGTTGAGATACGACACTATCTTCGGTGGAGCTGGAAACATGCTGAATATAACCGACAGCGTAGTCGGCGACAACAGGGTCAATAGCAGGTACTGCCTGGCGCACTTGGAGGCCAATGTTTGACATTAGAGTATGACTTTGACTGATAAAATGAATTCTTCACAATCGATTTTTCACAACTTTTTTTTTCATCGCACCAAATTTGTTAGGGCCACAACCTTCTGCCAACTCTGTGTTCACGAAATAGAGGGTTTGGGGCTGATATTCGGTGCTAGGTTGGCAGGAGAGGCATTTAGCAGGGTGTTTTCTGAGCAAAAGTCAGAAATAGTGGTCTTTTATTCGAATTTGTGGGCCCACTTTTGGTGGTGGAACCGTTGTGGAACGGCTGTGAGACGGTTGTAGGACGCATTACGCTATGTATCACCAAATCTGCCCCAAACTGGCCGGAGTGTTCGCACCATACTTCCAGCTGGGGGCCCACATTTCTGCCCGGCGGCCCAGAACTACACCTCTTCAGCTACATCGCTATTTCTGATTAATCTAATCATTCTCTAGATACATCCACATAATTACATAACAAAATCGATCTAAAGCAACAAAATCGATTTAATACAACAGAGTTGTTGCAATAAAACCCGAAGTTGGCTAACACAACCCAGAGTTCTCCAATGAAAGCCAGAGTTGTCCAAACTCATCGTTGATCTAGCAAAACACAAATTTAATTAATTACAAAACAGACTTGATCTTTGGCTCCAACTTATCTTGGGAGTGTAAAGCTTGCAAGTCAGAGTTTCCCCCGATATGTTCACCACCAATGAAAATGTTTGGCACAGTTCTTTGGCCAGTCAATTCATACAAAGCATCCTGAAGTTCAGCACCATCGGATTCTTCATCCAATTCAATAATGAAAGCATCCTTGGTGATGGAAGCAACAGTATTTTTGGTTTTGGCACAGTATGGACAGTAAGACTTGGAAGCAATGAAAACTGGGTGGTCTTTGATTAAGTCTTTGACTTTGTTAGTAGCAGCTTGAGAAACCATTGGCGATGTAGTAAAGTAACGTTTGGCGAGAGAAGTGGTAAAACTTGTTAGAGACGAGATCATTCAAGTAATTTTCAAGCGATCTCAAGGTTTTCCGTGCTTTATATAGTTGCCGGCCGTCTGTATGACTAATGCGCAATTCCAGAACTAAAAACCACCGCCACAGCAACGATGACATGGGATGTACGGGTGTCAATACCAGGGTACGGGTTTTACAGTAAAGATGTAGTAGTACCAATAGTGGTTATACAAGACACAATATATACATCTATATCTCTAGTTGCTCATAATTTGAATAGTCATTTTTTGTCGAAGACGTCGAGACCAAAGATTTCGAAAATGTACCCATCTGGATCTCTGAGGAAGGCAACACCCTTCACCACACCCTGATCATATTTTGCAACCCACTCGATGTCAGGGAATTCCTCTTCAATTTCCTTGCATAACTTACCGGCGTCTTTACAAGAGATACCAAAGTGGCCATAACCCGCAACGGCACCGTTTTCAGTGGAATTACCATCATGGTAGCCTTCAAAAGATTCGTCCGATTCTGTTCCCCAGTTGTGGGTCAATTCAAGCACCGATTGCTTTCCGGCCTGAACGTCTTTGGTCAAGGTATTTGGAGTGAAATCAGGAGAGTGGTCGTAACCTAAGAAGTAAAGGGTGAATTTAGCATCATCGAATTTTCTCGTGGAGAATAGTTTGAACCCGAACACTTTTTCATAAAAGGCAATGCTTACTTTGGGGTCTTTCACTCTAATCATGGTGTGATTCAATTTGTTTAATTTGATGTCAGAAACAGATTCAGTTTTGTTAATACCATGTTCAATTAACTCAATCCAGTATCCATCGGGGTCTAAAGCAAAAGCAATATCTTTTTGTCTACCATCGGACAATTTTTTCTTGAATTCAACTCCATTGCTAAGTAAATGCTCCTGGCTGGCTTGAATATTATCTACAGACACACAAATGTGGCCGAATCCTCTGAATTTTTCCCCATTACCGTTGTTGACTTGGAAGGAGTCGTCGTTCTCGGATCCCTTTTTATGGCACAATTCCAAAATCCCTTCTCTGGCGGTCCAAGCAAGATGGGCATTGGCTTCGTTCTCGATACTTAAGATATAGAGGGTGGTTGTCAGATCAGGAAGTGGAAGAGTATCAACCAACTTAAATCCAAAGTTCTTTTCGTAGAAGGGAACTGATACCTTGGGGTCCTTGATATGAAGGCAGGTGTGATTGCTGATGAACGAGCTGTCGAATTGGGGCATTGTCTACTGTTAAATAAAGAGAAGAAATGAGAAAAATCATCGAGTGAAAAATGAGCGTTATAAGTACAGCAACTATACATGCGATCACAAATTCGCCATAAGTACAGCAACTATACATGCGCTCACAAATTCTCCGTCAAACTGCTTATAAATCCGCCATCAAACTGCTTATAAATCCGCCATAAATCCGCCAGCCGTCTGTTAGCCGGTTCAGCTAGATAATCACGCATGGCTAAGAACACCCGTACCTCCGTGTTTATTTACCACCCTCTCTGTCTATCTTTTCTTACCGAATTTTCGGACTTAAATGACTGTTTTCAAATGACGTATGCATCCTGTGCTAGTTCTCTCTGTAGATCACTGTATTCGATCGTCTTTTTGCTGCACTGACTCATCGGACCCTCGGCCCATGCTCGTTTAGGGTGCCCCACAAAAAAAACTTTTTGGTCGCTTTTTCAGTAGATTTTTCATCGAGATCAATCTCTTTCCTCCCCCGCCATGTTTAGAAGAGCATTCTCGGTGTCCAGTCGATGGCGGTCATCTCATCCGTCCCACTCCATAGTACGAAACACCTTGACTGATATCAAGCGGTTGTACCAGGAAAAAAAGCCCATTTCCATGGTCACTAGCTATGACTACCTTACTGCAAAAATGACGGAAGATTGCGAATTCGATATCAACTTGGTGGGTGACTCTCTAGCCATGACGGCATTGGGATACGAGGATACCAATGAGATCACCTTCGATGAGTTCCTCTATCATGTGAAGGCCGTTTCTCGAGGGAACAAGAAATCTTTCTTGGTGGCCGATCTTCCCTATGGAAGCTTTGAGCGCAGCCCGGAACAGGCCGTTGATACTGCCATCTCGTTGGTGAAGTACGGGAGGGTCCAGGCCGTGAAGGTCGAAGGAGGTGTCAGCATGACTCCAACAATATCTCGTCTTGTTGACATCGGTATCCCGGTAATGGGTCATGTCGGTCTCACTCCCCAGCACCACAATGCGTTTGGCGGTTTCAAACTTCAGGGCAATTCGGTGGCCTCAGCGGTGAAAATTTACCAAGATTGCCTAGCACTTCAGAAAGCTGGCGTGTTTTCCATAGTTTTGGAGTGTATTCCTAATAAGTTGGCCGAGTACATCACCGACCGCTTATCGGTTCCAACCATAGGTATTGGGGCGGGGCCAGCATGCTCGGGCCAGGTGTTGGTGTTTGCTGACCTATTGGCCATGAATTCTCTGCCGGATGTCGCCAAATTCGTCAAGCAGTACTTGAATTTTTACCACCAGGGAACAGAGGCCTTACAACAATATCAAAAAGAGGTGAAATCACGAGAATTTCCTAACCCAGATCGTCATGGTTATAAAATTAAATCTGATGTCCTTGCAGAGTTTAGAAAAATCGCCGATAGTATAGAAAAATAAGATGACTTATGATGTATAGACAATGTATGTGAGTGTGCATAGATAACGCAATAAGTGAGGTGTATGCTTGCCCATTTTTTGCAGCCTTCCGATTTCTTGAACGTAGCCCCAAAATATTATAGCTAAGAAAACACAGAGGCGGAGGTTATCTGTGACAGTGGAACGCACTGTGATAAAGAGAATTTCCGAGAGTGTGTCGATGTATGTAGGCGAAATAGTAAAGTAATGACGTAATACTAGAGGCAATGCGATTGCTCATGAACGTGATCATTAGATTTAGTCGAGTCACGGGTTGAACCATCGGCTGTCACTCTCCTTACTAGTTTATTGTTAAAAGGGGTAGATTCTCCTTCATTACCCGTTTAGGTTTGGTTGTCAATTATGCATTTCATGCTGGCAGGTTTGACGTATTTTTATTTTTTGGGCTGTGAAACACAGGGCTAAAAGATTACCGAAATTTCATTCAAACTCGTGTAATGTCTCCAGAGTGTAGTATACTCGATTCTTCTCGATATATCACTATCCTGTATAGCACCTTGCTCGAAAAAGCAGCAATGGGCGATCAATGTGGTGATTTTGTTGGTTCTATTTTTGCGTTGTGTACGGGTCGTCCAACGACTATGCAACCGGTAGACAACCTGCTTTTCCCGATAGACCTATTGTAATCACATGAGTTTGATCAGATGTTTGATAACTACCAATGAATATAAGAAACGTCGGTGGTAAGAGCACGTTATGCTGCAAAATGGAAAACAAGTGAATTTTTGACAGCGTTATACGCTTTTCACAACTAACTTCCGTACCTCCCATATATGGAACGAACTGTGGAAGTCCACAGTGCTGCCATAGTGGATAAGGTGTTCGGATCAGAGACACGATTGGCTAATTGTAAAAGGAGTAGAAGCAAGAGAAAACTCTTGCTGGTAGAATTCTCTAAGCACTCTACGAATGCTTTATTCATGCCTGAGGTTATCAGAAGCCAGGTATGTTAACTAGTTGGTAAGATCAAAAGTGAACACAGTCAATTCGCAGAATCGTCCTTATCACCCGCAATTAAAGCATACTGTCTTGTCTCATGCTCGTATGTTATCGCACGAATAAGAGAAGAGTATCTTTGCGTCATTCCGTCAATTCCAACATTTTATCTTATAATGTGCATAATCTTTTCGGAAAACCATGCACGTTCAAAATGCCATAGCAAAAGCGATTTAGAGTTCAAGTTGTGGCTAAAGTCAAATCAGTAAAAGGCGATAGTTTATCGACCCTATGCAGAGGTAGAAATGAAATGCCTATCTTAGTATCGGATTTATGAGATAGGTGAAATTGTAAATTGTGGGTTTTCTGGTTCAATTGAAAAAATTCCTACATCACCGGCATTTAGCGCAGAGAAGAAGAATGAAATGTCTACCCGTCAATAACCGTTGTAATGGAGTGCATCGATGAGAGAACAGATTTTTAGTCAACCGCAAATAAGAACCTTAATTGGCAGTATTCACCTTTACACAAACAGAAGTACAAGGGAACTTACTTTTAATAATATAAATTAAATATACATGTGTAAAGATAATAGAAAGAGATAGAAGAATTTTTTGTATTTTATTTTTTCTTATCTCCGGAAGAATCAAACAGATGAACTGAAAATGGTCAACATGTCATATAGTATGCATTAGAAATGAATGAACGGTTGATAAACTGTTTAACACCAGAACTTGTAAATTCTGTAGTATAATGGCTTGCTTGCAATAACAGCTCTTTCTTCGGCAAGTTCTTGTTTCAATAAGTCCAAATCCAATTCTCTTCTACCGGTATCGATATCAATATCCTTGGCTCTAATGTATAATCTCCAGTTTCTGGTCCAAAGCTTGTGACCAAAGTAGAAGAGGAGAACGACAGGGAAACCTAAGTAAGCAGAGAAGAAATCTTCTGCATTTGGTTTTGGAGATGGGGCACCCTTAGAATCTGGGAGTGGGAATAAAGCGATCCAGAATTGGGCAATCAACACAAGAATGATAAGAATGACACCAAAGTAGGCACCAATCAAACCTGGTTGAGAAGTGAAAGCAAGCTCACTGGTATCTCTACCTTGGACTTTCAAAGCACGTCTGAATCTAATGAGACAGAAGTTGATAGAAGCCCAGGTAAATAAGGAAGATAAACCAGAAAGAGCCAAGAGCCAGTTGAACACATCACCTTCTTTAGAAGAAGCGGCAAGGAAACAAAGAAGACCAATGACACATTGGATGATGATACCAACCAATGGTCTACCAGTCTTATCAATGTAACCACAAATCTTTGGAGCTTGTCCAGCAGCAGCTAAAGCGGCCAAGGTTCTGGAAGAACCAAAGACAGAAGAGTTACCGACAGAAAGGACAGAAATCATGATAACCACGTTGAAAACACTTGGTAATCCACCAATACCACCCAATCTGATAGCAAGCACGAATGGAGAAGCAGCAGTGTTAACACCGGAGGCGCCAGCCAATTCATTTTGAGTGTAAGGAACTAACATACCAACCAAAAGTAAAGATATGACGTAGAACAAGGTGATTCTCCAGAAAACTTGCTTGATAGCAGGAGGAAGACTCTTACGAGGATCCTTGGATTCGGCAGCAGCTAAACCACAAAGTTCGGTACCAGAGAAAGCAAAGGCAGCAGTGACGAACACCGAACAAACCCCTTTGAAACTGTTGGCAAAAGCACCAGGATGGTGCCAGTATTTAGCCCCAAGGTAACCACGACCATTTGGAGAGCCACCACAGATCAACACGATACCCAAGATGATGAAACCAACAACGGCAATAACTTTGATGAACGAAAAGACAAATTCGGCTTCACCATAACCTCTAACCCCGAAAAAGTTGATTGCAACAATCAAGACGTAGAAGATGGCCACCCAGGCAGCCGGCGATATTTTATCATTCCAGTATTGAACCGTCATGGCAGCAGCAACCAATTCCAAAGGTAACACGACTAGCCATTGCAAAGCATAGTTCCAAGCCATGGAGAAACCCCAGGAAGGACAGATAAAACGAGTGTTATAAGTAACGAAAGCACCAGAAACAGGGAAGGTGACAGCCAATTCCCCCAACGATTGAACGGTACAGAAAATCATGGCACCAATCAAAATATAAGCAATTAAGATACCAGCGGGACCACCAGTTCTCAACGATTTACCAGAACCAATGAACAAACCGGTACCAATGGAACCACCAATAGCAATCATTTGCAAGTGTCTACCTTTCAAAGATCTTGATAAAGGAGAGTTGGCGGTGACGATAGCGGCTTTTTCAATTTCGGATAAGTTGGGGTCAAGACCCAATTCGGCTTCATCGTATCTTTTGAACGAATCTTTGAATTTTTCGAAACGGGTCATGTTGTCCCTCTTGTTGGAATCTTCAAAAGCATCGACGTAGATACCTCCGGTCTTCTCGGTAGAAGAACCATCAGCGGCTTCTCTAGATCTAATGTAGTCTAATTCTTTGACAGCCATTGGAAGAAGAAATGAAAACTAATTGTAATCTCAATGAGAACTTTCAAAAACCAAAAAACAAAAATAGAACTCCAATGATTTATATATCCCCTGCTCCAGATTTCTTTTTTTTTTTTAGCCTGATTATACCTAACTCAGAGATAAATATCGCCTTTCATTTAACGATACGACAATTGATAAAGTTAAATTTTTTGCATATCAATTCCTCCATATTTTTTTGTCCTGTACAAATGCCATAGGCCAAAATATGCATCCCTTATCGCGATAGGGAGGAACAAAAAAAAAAAGAAAGAAAAAAAGAAATGAAAAAAGAAATGAGAAAATGGCTATCCAATAATACAAAGGGGGAACATAATCTAACCCATTCGGGAGGAGCTGCTACCCTTCCCAATCAATTATTATACACCGTTAAAGGCTCAGTAGTGGCGTCGACATACTGAGCGAATTCGCCAGATGGGCAAAATAGAAGCCGCGGCTTCTTATCACAGGTAATTAGAGCCTTAAAAAAAAATGCGAAAGTTTCCAGATAAGGGCCAGAATGACACAAAAGCCGAGTGGAGGGATAATTGAAAAAAAAAATACCCAAAATGCCAGAGAATAATTGTGTCTATCATGCACGTCGAGGCGGGTAGCACATTATTTGAGTTAGTATTCCTCGTATCTAAATCGCCGTACGATAAACCAGCTCTGCTAACAGGCAGAAGGTGCTATCCAGCATCTTTTCATCTAACCCACCTCAGAGAGCTTCTTTTGGTCCCAGGCCTGCCCAGGCCAGTGGCACGAAACCTCATCGTGATTGCTTCGTGATTGCTTCGTGATTGTTTCGTGATTGTGGGAGGAAGGAGAAGAGACAGCATGTGTCACTACCGTCTTTCTCTCGAGGACACTACACCAAATCCATCAACAATGCACCACTTATAATTGAGGGGGGAGTGTCATTTGTGAGCGTTTTCGTATTACCCAAAGAGTAACCTTATCATTATTAGCTTTGGACCCACAGTTTTGGCAGAGCCTTCTCGTCAGTCCGAACGCCGTAAAAAAAGTCGGCTTACGTCAGCAGACAAAAATGCACCAGCACCAGATAAAAGAATGAGACAAGATGCAGATAAAAGAATAAGACACTATGCGCTAGCTGCACAAAAACCCACCTATTGAACGCTTGGATGGGTGTCAAAGGGCCACCGGAAGTTTCCTTGGGACTCTTGGTGACAATGTTGAGCCCATGCCAATGTCGCCCGCACCGTTTCTACAGTGCGACAAACTCTAGACATTGAGCAAGGCATTTTGCATGCATACCCCATATTTCAAAAGGCGCAAAGGTTCAGGGCTGCTTCTTCCCCAGACTCCGTGAAGACAATACGAGATTGCCTTACAATAACCGCCAGTCCCCAAATCGAACGTACATACGATCGCGAGCTTGGTAGCTGATCTCTGGCGTTATTTCTATGATAAGAATAGGGTTGGGAATCTACAACGCCGTGGAGAAGTGCACATTTACGTTTTATTTTTTCGCCCGATTCCTAGAATAGGACTGTTAACTACAGATCGACACCGAAACATGCAAGTGTCGTGTGGACAATCGCAGAATATGCCCATTAATTTCACTTGGAAGCTGTCAACGAGGCGATCATTGCGATGGACGATCTAGGCTTCTTTTGGGCTCTACTTGTAAATAGATCTTGTTTAGGCTCTATTTGTAAAGAGATCTTGAGACTGAACATGTAGGCTTGTTTTAGCTTCAACTTGAACAACCACGATCTAGTCATCAAGATGAAGAGATTGAGATAGACGATCTAGGACTTGCTTTAGGTTCAACTTGTACTGTCAACTACCAAGGTGTCTAAGACAAACTCTTACCTACCTTCAATTTCATCTCATTGATTTGAAAACTATCAACCACGAACAAGTCGTCGACATTGCTCTTCAACTCAACACTTGCAGGGGTCTTTCCTTCGCTCATGAAGAAGGTGTTTGTCATTGCAGTGGAGCCATTGTTAAAAAACAACTCAACAATGTTCTTATCAACAATTCCATGTATCTCGTAAAATCCACTCTTTTTCTCATCGAACTTCATCGGCTCCAAATACGTTGACATCTTATCAGTGAAAAACGGATTTTTACTGAATTCGGTGGTGTAGATACCTCTATCAAAGTAACATGCCTGCGCAATCGGATCATAGCCAATTTTAACCGACTCCGGTTTCTCTCCGTTAGATCTAATGATCAAGTCTAGATTAGTATAATTGTCATTCAGATAAGTTTGAGAAAGAACCCGGAAATTTAGTCTAAATTCGAATATCCCAACATCCGACGAATTACTTTTGAATTCGATGCTTGTTTCACTTGTCATGGAGATGTTTCTCTTGGACAATGAATTGGCCACATCAAATGATTCCTCTGGCAAAACCGGATTTTGTATCAACACCAATCGCTCAGTTTCGGAGTTTTGTTTTACTTTTGCCAAAGTAAAATTTCTAACCAACGACATGGAGCTTCTCCATTCTTTCGTTGGAACTTTACCGCAATATTGCCAATTCGATGCCCAGGCAATTCCGAGGACACCATTTTCCTTTTTGACGTCACTAAAGGTCTGAAGGGCATAGTAATCCTTTCCCATGTCCACCAATTTAGTGCTGGAGTCATCAGCTCGGAACTCAAACCCGTCAAAGTCTCCAACAAAGTATTGGTTGACTGATCCTCCACCTGGTGCTCCAGGGTTAATTGCTAGAAACATGACCCATTTCGTTTCATTGCTGTTCTCAATGGGGATCTCAATCAACCCGGGGCACTCATATTGATAACCAAAATACCCCGAGGTGAAATTCGAATGCAAAACCCAATTCTTTAAATTCGACGATCCAAATATTTGGATTTTGAATTCTTGAGACTTGGCTAGTACCATAATCCATTGATGACTGCGTTCGTGCCAAAACACTTTAGGGTCTCTAAATTGAGTCGAATTGACATCGAGAACAGGGTTGTTTTCGTACTTTTCAAAGGTATAACCACCGTCGAGAGAGTAGGCGATGTCTTGTCTCTCAACGTCAGGCAAATTGTTGGTATATATGGCCACTACTCTTTGGTCTCTATGAATGGATTCATTGAAAAACCCGCTGGTATTATCATGGTCAATAACAATACTACCAGAGTATATTCCTTCGTCAGAATGTTCTGGAGAAATGGCGATCTTTTGATGGTCCCAGTCAACTAAATCTTTGGACGTAGCATGGCCCCAGACTAAAGGTAAACTCCAGATTGTCTTGTTAGGGTAATGCTGGTAGTAAGCGTGCCAGACTTTGTCGACCTTATCATAAAATAGCCCATTGGGGTCGTTCATCCAACCCTTCGGTGGAGTAAGGTGAATCAACGGCCGATTGTCTTCATTGCTCGATGCCTTGGCAACTTGTAGGAAGAATGCAAGTAGTGGAATCGCTATCAACAGTGCAAAAAACATTGTTTGATACTGGCTTAATAATCCTGCAACAGGCAGGATTCTGGAATTTGCCATAGTATTTATAGTCGGGTCTGAAAGTGTTTTCCGGAACAACTTCGGGTGAGTTGGGAATGTGACCGCAACTCAAATTGCCCTTCAAGCAGGAACGTTTTGAGTCTTGTAATACCGATTTCCCATTTGTTGGTTTCTAGTTTCAGAGTGGTCTTATTCCAGAGCATTTTTCCGAGATGCAGCAATCCCCACAAAATTGTCCGTGCTCGGAACAACTTCATGTACAGAAGAACAAAAAGTACATAAAATCGTCAATATTGTTTGTGTGACTGTATATATAGAATGATGCCGTTGCTGAAATTTTACTTAAAAGTCTAAGCACAAGAATTTTCGTTGTTGCTATGGTACAGGTCTACACTTTTATGCTATTAAATCTCATCTTTTCCCACCTTCTGCTGCCGTTCATCACTGTCTTTAGACATATGGTGGAGGCAGGATATCTGAGGATGGCGGCGGAGGAGGCTGCATATCTGAGGATGGCGGCTGGATAACAGGTAGAGTAACTGGGGAAGGCTCATTACTGAAAATAATCACCGGTTCTTTGAACTTCAAAGTTTTAAACAGCGCATTGCTGGAGGACTGCATTGTCAATTCGACTTTCAAGAAGTAGTCATTCTTGATCGTACAACTTACGAACGACTGACACAAATCCGGTATAAGCCCGTCAAATAATTCCGGGTTCAAGACAAATTTATTCCAGTCATTACCACTGTTGGTGAACTTGATGTGCTCGTTCAAATTCTTGTCAACGAGAACGTACTTTACCTTGTTTTCTCTGGTTTTGGCCCCATAATACGTCAGAATACAATCAAGTGCTATCTTCAAATTTCTCAAAGTAACTCTGGTATCCCTGGACCCCTTTTCACTGTAGTCTTGGCCCAAGCTAGTTACCACCAGCGGATACGACTCGCCTGGTTTCAATGATATCCCAATAAACTTGGATAGATTTCGACCACATTGAAGAACACGCTTTGTTGGACCTCGTTCGTTTTCGTGGGACGATGCCGAATTGAAATTCAAGGAAATTCTCAAGGGTATCTTCACACTATTTGAGTGCCACCAGTTACTGAATGAACCCTTACGTGATTCGTCCTTTAGGAATTTGAGATGAAGCGTGCTCCTGGTGCTATTGGATAATTGACTATTTCTGCTGTCCGATATGTGCTTGACTGAAAAAGTCAAAGACGAATTCTTTGGTTGGAAAACCACCGGGGCCTCATTTGATAAATTGAACTTGAAAAATGACGGGGTTGTTATCGACCCTTGAACAGAGTAATCCACTCTGGCATATTGATCATGAGATTCTCTCAAAGAGAATGTAGGCGGTAACGTGAGATAATTAAACGGCTCGCCATCAAGAAACTTGGTGACGTGGAAAAACGTATTGAATCTCACACAGTTGAGTGTATAGCTTGCGTCTGGGATCTGGAAAGAGAACGGGTAGTGGTACCGTCCGTCCGTTAGGGTGAAAGAGTTGGTGCTGGTTACTTCTTGCACGGCTTTAGGAGGAAATACTATTGCCTCGAAATCAATTAAATTGTGCTCCCGTGTCCTATCCACCCTCACTCGACTGGAGGTGTTCCCGTTTATGATTCTTTTATACTCGTAGTTTCGTGATACGGCCAAACCTTTGAAGTTCACCTTAATGCAACTGACATCAAGACGGTCATGCACCACGATAGTGACAACACCGGTTATTACCTCTCCGGTGGTGTATGTTTTTCTTTCGTTGAGCTCGACGCTGACTTGGGACGATTTCATTGACTGTTGAAGCTTTTTTCCCCATCACTGAAAAAAAAAGAAGGATCAATGGCCAATATATACATAATGCGCAACGACTAGCAGAAGGCGGGGACGTTATCCGTGACGGACACGTTATCCGTGACGGACTGCGTCTGTATCAGTCACCCCCAGATGTAGCCCCCCGAGAGCTGTCAAACTTGCAAAAAAAAGAGCATGGCTAAATCCGGGCTTAGCACCGTCATTTGACAGCATGTCTCGATTTGGTGCACATCATGATAAGCCGTGAACGGAAAAAAAAAAAAAAAAAAGCCATGACTATGAGTCGCATTTAATCATTTATTATCATGAAGATCCGTAGTTGCAACAAACAAAGTGAATGACTTGTATATTGTTCTCTCGGTAAGACCAGAGTTAAAGTTTGGGTGATTTGACGAGTTTTTCGTAAATCTCCAAAAGTGCGGATATTGTGCTATTACAGCCTCCTCGGTGATAAAACCTGCAGCCAGAACAGAATGTCGGCTTTGTTCCATCAGGCCTTCGCAGGCGATGCAGTTACATGACTGAACTTCATACGTCTAATAAATATTTGCTATACACTACGGATTGTAGCCTAATATTCATACATCACTAGTAGTCAATTATGGTTGTGGCATACTAATACTCATAGAACTCTAACCAACACTCGTCGTTGTATGGTCTCGTAGTGTAAGTTTCATACATGACCATTTTTTCCATATCAGTCTTATTCTCCCCAGCTTGGTTTCCCATTTGAATCGCACCTCCCTTCTCAACTACGTCACACCAGTCGGGGCAGATCTTGGTGTAGAAGTGCCAATAAAGATTAGCAATGGCCAACTTCATCTCGATAAGAGCCAAATTCATCCCTAGGCACATTCTTATACCTTTCCCGAACGGCATCATATACTTTTGTTGCAACTTTATTCTTTTACCGTAGTCTGCTTCTGTTTCAGTAGCCTGTCGTAACCACCTCTGAGGAAGAAAATCATCGGGATTGGGAAAGACAGTTTCAACCCTATGCATCGAGTAGGGCTGGCAAGATATGGCAGTTCCCTGAGGCAAGACTATTTCTTGTCCATCATCAAGTTTAATCGGATAGTTGCAATTAGTCACTCTAGGCTCAGCCCCGGGGATCGAAGTATGAACTCGAGAATTCTCCTGCAACACTGCATCGAGAATCGGCAACTTGTCGATGATTTCAAAGTTATCCAATACGTCGTTGGGTGACTTTGGAGTACCAAAGTGCTCCACTAATTCATTATGAAGCATATCCCTCAATTTCATATTTGTTGGCCTTGATAATTCATAGAAGAGATATGTCAATTGAATTGCCGTGGTTTCATGTCCAGCAAAGATGTTGTCACTCAAAAATGAATAAGCATGAGTGCCACGGAAGCCTTGTTTCTTGAACGATTCCAAAGTAGTAAGATTTTCACCAGGTCTAGATATTGGAACATTGTTCTCAGCATTCTCATAAATACCTAGCTGCCATTTCTCCAACTCTGCAGATGCCTTAAGAATAGCGGTGGTTGCAGCCCAATTCCAAAAACGAGGCATCAACGTCGTCCAGAATACCATGCTTGCAACCAATCTGTGGGAGACCAAAATAGGAGTCTTTTCCGGTTGCAACAACAAGTCGGTCCCATTTCTATTCCCGACTTCGAATGCCGACACTGCGTCTAAAGCCAAGGAGCCAAATAAACTATAGACATCGATACCCAAATTTTTAGTTTTACCACATAAATTGAACCAAGGCTCGGCAGAATTATGTCCCTTTCCATGGGGATTATTTTCACTCCTAGCATTGATCAAATCAGGTTCTTGTCCAGTAACAGAACTCTTGTATACTCTTGAAACCAAATGGCCAATTTTCTCAACTAGAATCGACCTAGTGGTGTTGTTAGGGTTGAAAATCGCAGATTTAGAGTACAATCCCATAACCATTTTCTTATAGCTCAAATGCAAGTCATTATCCATAGTAGCAAACATATTATCTTCTCCATGGTTTCTAAATTGGGCGTAAAAGGATGTCTTGGGAAAGTTCTTAACATAAATGTCGCTTATATACTTGGAGTCTCCATTGACACTGATTTCTGTTGGTGATAATATAACAACCGATCCATACTTCTTATGTAATTGATGTACTGTGGAAATCCACCGAGCTTTTCTTTGATTGTTTAACGCAATAAGTCTGGTGACTCTATGAGCATAGGGACCCGGAATGTTCCTCAATGGAGATAAGAAGAATGGGTAGATGACTAGCTTGTGTAATAAGGCACACAATAAGCAGGCAATTATAAACTTGCTCCTGTTAGCCTCAATTAAGGCTACTCCTTCGAAGGCGAGATCAGAAAGCATCTAAGTGGTTGATAAGTCCATAATTAACTATGGAAATACATGCGTATAAATAATACTCAATGCTTATCAGTGATTTTTGCGCTAACGAAGATCGCATTTCCGCTAGGCACAAACCTTTCCTATTTCGGTATGAGTAAATTCCGGCCCAAAAATAAGTCGCGGGTGGAAACTTAGTTTAGCAGCCAAACATTTTTTTTAACTTCTCCACAAGATGTATGTATGTTTTCCTATTATCTTATCTAAGAATTAAATTCCGAAATTTAAATGGCTTTAATTGATATATTCTTTAGGTAGTCGATAAATGGGCTAAGTTTGATACAGGCAATTGATATACAGGCAATTGAAAATTTCGAAGAAAAGTAGCTTATCAATGTTTGTATCCGGGTCCCCTACACCTGAGAAAACCATGCTTCCTTCAAGGCAGGTTCAACAGTAGTAATAAAGAAATATTAAAGCATAAAGGAGTATGGTAGCACTTCTTTTCTTTTTTATAGCTGAGGACTCGTGGCTACTCGATAAAGTAGCTGGAATTGGCCCTTGGTGCACGAAACATCGGAAAAAAAAAAAAACTCTAATCGCTGCATGAGAATGCTTGCCCCAACAAACCTCGATACTGGGTTAAAATCGTTAACTCCGGAACAGTTACCTGCTTGAAAATTTCTAAAGTCGGCAAGCTTGTTAATGTCGCATCGATCTCCTGTATAAATTTAAGTTGTAAATTCCTTAAAATCAGAATTGTACGATTCGTGTTTACCAATTAACAAAAGAATATGAAGCGAGCAAGTGGGGAATAAGTTGTGTAAGAGAAACTGCGTCAAAAGAACAAGTACTGCTGTCTTCTCTACGACAATTACGTAGCCTTTGATGACTCCATAGATTCTAATACCACAGAAGTGTGCAAAATACGATTAAGCCGATGAAATGATTTTGATGATTATGATAAAAAATGTCGTCAAAGTACTTCCAGTATTTCAAGGCTCCATATATCAACTTTAAAAGTTTAATAATATCAAAAGATAACTGATAGAAATCAAGAATTGGCCCTTTGTATTTAGCAGACTTGCAAGTTAGCCATGATTTCAATTTTGATAAAAATCGGTCAGGCGTGGAGTCTTTTCTGGCAAAAAAAATTGTGCGTTAGTTTCTTCCTTTGAGCCCCTTATTGAGGAAATATGTATTTTACATCTAATAAAACTTGAACTGAATAGCTGAAAGGAGATGTTTAAAAAATTAATCAAAACCAATTTTTTCAGTTTTTTACAAAAGTTTGTCATGGTGTTGATAATTTATTAAATTTTGGTGTTTTTTTCTCAGAAAAATCTAAAAACAGACAATTTTATTGAAAATTGATAAAATCAAAATTTAGAGCTCAGATATTGCAATAAAGCAGGATTCTACTCTAATTTCGATAGAGACCCGGATAAAAATAATTGACAATCCAATGTTTGAATCCGGTAGCTCTAATATTGTACTTTCTTGGTTGGAGATGGTCGCAATATATTTCCATGTAGCTATGAGAAGTCTCCTTCTTTACAATAATTGCTATTATTCCAAAGTCACTCTCAATGGAATTTTCTCAATTACTCAACGAATAGCTGCTGCAAAATAGGCTCCATCAAGATGGATTCGGAGGCGCAGTTTGAACAGAAACTCATGCATTCGAACGGAACAAATCTTCCGACGGGTGGAAACCGTTTTTTGTGCCCTGCATTTTGACTCGATGCATAGAAACCACTACAAATTTGTTAACGTTTTCAGTTTTTGATTTTCAAAATAGTCATAACTGAACGGTGCTCTTCTGAAATTTCGCTTCCCCGAAGGTGTTGATTTTTAGTCCTCCTTCTAGTACTAACCAGGTGAGATCCAATTTTAATGTATTAAAGATCTCAAAACACTCAACAGATGTCTGGATCCATATTCTTATCAGCAGAAGCAAACCAGCGGCGTAGAAATTGAAAAAAGTATGACCAAATCAGATAATACTAGGTAGAAAAAAAAAAATTCCGACGGGATATTTACTTCCGCCGGAAACCAAGAAGTATATATATATATAAACATAAATACTAACCACGAGGAGCAGTATATTTTTCACCAGAGTAATCAGTATGGGAACTTCTATCGAAAAAGACAAACCAGTTCTTGTTACTGGTGCAACCAGTTATCTTGCCGGATGGGTGATCAAGCGATTGCTAGCTGAAGGTATCACCGTTCATGCCTGTGTTAGAGATCCTTCTAATAAGGATAAGGTAAAACATCTTGAGGGATTGGAAAGAAAGTCAGGGGCCCAAATCAAGTACTTTAAGTCAGACTTGCTAGAAGAAGGGTCCTATGACGAAGCTATTGAGGGTTGTGCTGTTGTCTTCCATATCGCTTCCCCTTTCACTCTTATCGTGGAAGATCCTCAACGAGACTTAGTCGATCCTGCTAAGATTGGAACCAGAAATGTGCTTGAGAGTGCTAATAAGACAGGAACTGTTCGGCGAGTTGTTCTTACCAGTAGTTACGCTGCAATGTTTGGGGACAATGCCGATCTTGTCTCACTTCCTAATGGCACTATTGATGAGGACTGCTGGAATACCACATCCTCCTTAACCCATCAGCCGTACCCATATTCCAAGGTAGCAGCTGAGAAAGAAGCAATGAGAATCAACCAGGAGCAGAACCGTTGGGATCTAGTTGTTGTCAACCCAAGCCTTGTTCTTGGACCATCTTTGAACGAGTCTGCTACATCGGAAAGTTTCAACATCATGAGACAGATGGGAAATGGTAAGTTAAAAATGGGTGTGCCACATCTCGGAATTGGTGTTGTGGATGTACGAGATGTTGCTGAAGCTCAATATAAAGTAGCCTACGTTCCAAGTGCATCAGGACGATACTTAATCTCAGGGCATGATACTTCGCTCATGTCAATTGCCCAGCAGTTGCTACCAGAGTATAAGAGTTATCCTATACCACTCAGGATTCTTCCTAAATTTCTCGTATGGTTAGTGGGTCCAATTCAGAACAAGAGTCTTACAAGAAAGTATGTTTGTCAGAATGTGAATTACGACTTCAAAGGCGATGCCACAAAAAGTGTGAAAGATCTTGGCTTGAAGTACCGGCCACTCAAACCATCTGTCACCGAAATGTTTCAGCAGTTGATCGATACTAAGCAAATCTAATTGTTCCCTATGTTGTTATTGAATTTATTTCATATTTTCTCTGAATAGATTCATTTTACATCCCGGATTCATTCTTCATCATGGTGATTGCTTATAAACTCGACCTCTTATGCTGACTAAATATTACGTATAGAAGATAATAGAAGTCATCTTCACAGTTCATCGAAACTCGGCTTTAGATAAGCCATTTCAGAGGATGTCACAAAATTTCTTTCGATTTGCTCGGTTTTTTCTTTTGAAATGGCTGCGGCTGCGTACATGTTATTACAAATAATTTGACAAAGCTTGTTCATAAGAAATCCTGCATACCACCACTTCCCAAAAGGGAATTAGCACCGAACTTTATTTGTCATCGCTGCATGTCCATCGCAATATAAAACATGGGGTAAATACCTACTGACAAGAATTCTTTCAACAACAAAGATTAGATAAATACAAAGATGAAAAAAGATAGTAGCTTCACCTGGACTCCTCAAGCTCTCACTGGGCTTAATGATTTTAATGTTATTATTGTTGGTGGTACTAATGGTCTCGGCCGCGCAATCGCACAAACCTTATCCCTGGGAGGTGCAAATGTGACTGTTGTCGGTAGAACTTTCAGGGATCAAGATAACAAAAATATCAAGTTTATCAAGGCAGATTTGAGTTTGGTTAAAGAATCTCAAAAGATTGCTGAAAGCTTGGATGTTTCCAAAACTGATATTGTTCTTTTCACTGCTGGCATTATGGCAGCTTCAAAAAGGGAAGAAAATTCTGAGGGTTTGGAACGAGATTTGGCTGTCAGCTACTTGAATCGTTTAGCTATGATCCGTACTATTGTTCCTAAGTTACAGTCAAAAAAAGTCAACAATGGTTTCAAACCTAGAGTTTTTATCATGGGCTTCCCAGGTAACGATCAATTGGGAGCCATTGACGATATTAACCTGGAGAAAAAGTATAGTGCTCTTCCAGCTCACATGACCACCGTTGCGGGTAATGAAGCTTTGGTGTACGATAGTATACAAAAGTACAAAGGAGTTGACTTTTATGGATTAAACCCAGGTCTTATCAAAACCGGAATCAGAAACAACTATCTCGGTGAGAATTCCTTATTGTCATATGTAATTGAAACTTTATTGGGATGGTTTACTCAAACTCCGGAACAGTATGCAAAAAAGATTGCACCTTTATTGATCGCAAAAGAATTGGACAACTATAACGGAGGTATTTTCAACAACAACGGAGATGCTTTATATCCCTCCAAAGGATTGACTCCGGAATATGCTGCAAATTTCATCTCCAAATCGGAATCTTTACTCAAGAGTAAGGGAATTAGTATCACCTCTGAATAATAAGCCCCAATTTTCCATGAATTTATACCGTCGCGTAAGAGTAATTATGTATTAATGCTATGTTATCATTTATTAATCAGTAATTGTAGAGATATTTAATGAAAACGTTGGAGGAGAAAAAAGAAAGTCTGCAAATAAGCAATAAACAAATAATTATCTAGTGAAACAGGGGAGAAAGTCGACGAAGCCTTTCTTTGCTCAGACATCACTGAGATTCTCTCTCATTAACAATAAATCTTGACTTGCCATATTGCTAGTATGCAGCGATACTAATTAGAATTGCGGTACCTTAGGCCGAATTGACGGGTTTATTTTTGGAAATATGCTTTCTCAGTTTTGTGTCAATACGTCAAACAGAAAATTTTTTTTTTTTAAAAAAAAAACGGCAATCACGATAGCAAGGCTGATTTCAATTTCTTGCTGTAAAGATTTAAGCGAGATCACGAGGGAAGGCGAGGCAAGATACTGTTGTTTCTGAAAAAAAAAATACAAAGGGTTAATTGCCCCGGAAGTGTTCTCTCTTACTTATCGAGAGTTATGCGAATGCACTAGAGAAACTCCTTCGCAACTGAGGACACACTAATACAGCAGCAGTTAGTTATAATGAAGGTAATAATTTAGTTCACAGCTATAATAACCAAAGTTGTGTATCCACGTCAGCAAAAATCCCTTCTCAAATTTGACAATTTAAATCTATAAATAGAAGTAAGAAAAAGATCATCTCAAAGGATATCAATCATTGTAGATTTTATTGTAATATAAATGCTAATATACAGAAAAGTAGTATGGATTCCAATTATTCTTCCAAGATTTTGAAAGCCGTACTTCAACTCCCATTAGTGACTGCGATAACAGGTCCACTATGTTCCAAAGCTCCATGAAATTTTCACTATTGTACTAAGCTATGTTTGCTGCTTACGTTATATGTGACTCTAGGGATCAGGAAATTCCCAACATAGTAAACTATATATTGTTAAATTGCAGGCAATTTGCTGATAAGGGGAGCAACAACTATGTTGCTACAAGCTAAGAAGCCCGACTCGGCAAGAGAGATCATGTCATCTCCATATTTTCAGTCATATGCCATCACTACTGTTATCCCATAGAGCTACATGGAACTACTTCTATATTGTCTTGAAAGCATTTCCACAATTTACACGCATCATGACTAGGAAAAACATCGCTTTTTTTCATTAGCCAAGCAAGATATTAGTCAAACGTGCAATTGACATCGTATAAAATGCTCGGCGGGTAAAGTAAAGGACAAAAGGAGTGCACACGATCTGTGGTCGCCTGAAAAGGGAAATTTGCAGCATTAGTGCGCATATTCAACAATTAGAAAACAAGAGATCGTTTTCATAATATTAATCACTAGTTCTTCTAGTCACAGCCCCAAAGAAGTATTACCGAAATGCAGCGCCACTTCAGTTATGATTTATTTTTTTAATCTGCTTAGGAATGTTTTAGTACTGTGGAGGAACACTAAGAAAAAAAGTTGATTAGCTAAACAGATAAACAAATAACCTAGTAATACCAAGTATTTATATGATTCAAGGCAATCCGGAGGGCAAATGGATAGAGATCATTTAGTACGAAAGGATGAAGCCAAGCTCTTCATAAAGTTGGAGGCTAACTCATCCTTGAGTTGCCTTGACCCGGACAAGACGGTAGCTGTCAGAGCTAGGTTGTGACAGCTGATACGATTCATGCCCAAGCGCTTCGTATTCATAAGTAAGAGGGGGTTTTAGGGGTGAAGGATTGAAGTACCTAATTTAGAAATCGCTTAAGAAATGGTACACGAGAAGCTGGTGCCTTCTTTGAGGAGGTTTAACATCTGTTCTGCGAGGATCATAATTCTGGAGTTGATACATACTTCTCATCACAGCTGGTAGCTGCAGGAGTAGGCTTCCCAGAAAATCATCACTATATGAACCTTCTACCCTTCTAAAGGTTGATTTTTATCAAGCTTTGGCCAAAGCGCGAAATTGGCGTGAAAGAACGAATTCTTGGTAGATCTGTGCTTTAGCTATCGCTATTGACAATTTCAGGGCACAGAAGTGGCTGTGATGAGCCCTCTTACAGCCCAACCCTAGATTAATACCCTCGCAGAGTTGTAAGCTAGGTATAAAAGGGCTTCCCAATTCATGTAGTTAGGTATGAATAAAAGTGGTTTCCCAATAATCATATATACGTGTCAATCAACAGTCTCTAAGTCCCTGTACAGACCACTTGAACAGTGAGTAGCTCTATTCAATTGTGGTGCCAAGGCAGCTCAAAACATCTCAGAAAAGAGAGGATCTTTGACATTATTTCACGTAGAGACTTAAAAATGAAAGAGGTGCCACTAGCACGTGTTGGATCCGTTCTCACATTCTAGAGTGAAACTAAGATATTTTTGCAAAAGAGTACCATGTTCTTGTTGCATAATATTATACATGGGTTGCGCGCTTTTAAAGGATTTTGCAAATTTGTTTCACAAACTATGAAATTCCGATTGCCAATTGTGGTTTGGGGGAAAAAAGCAGATTATCAGTACTTTTACACATGAAAAACAAACTAAGGTAAAGACATATGGGAAGATTTCCAGATCAATTAGAGCGTTGCACGTAGATCTTCGCCATACTCGTGACACATCAAGCCGGATCGTTTTCTATATTGAACTTAATCTCGACCTTTGGGAAAGACAATTAATCACATACGAATATTTTAAGTACGGGGTTGTTAAAGTACGGGATTATTAAATTACGGGGTTATTAAAGATCGATCGAAAAATCAACTATAAATATTTTAAGAAGGGTGCTTGAAAAGATCGATTGACAAATTAACTATGAATATCAACTCTAAATATTTTAAGAGAGGTGTTTTAGAAGATCAATTGACAAATCAACTGCCTTTCCCAAAATTAGTTTAATTCGTTCCATACATTCGCATGCCCAGAAAATAAATCTGACCACTCCAAGCTGGGAGGTGCATAAAAAATATTTTACTTTTTCTAATTCGCAAATGAGTATTTTAGTCACCCCGAGGCAAAAGTTTGCATTGTTGGGTAGTAACAGTTGGTCACGAATGAAAAATACATCCTATCTTAGTCATTTGAGATAGAGTTGAACTTGATTTAAGTTTCAACATAGCTGAGTCCAAACGATGCAGCAAGATATATGCTCCTTTTCAAGTTCAAGCTTTTGGTCGTGCAATATGTCTGTGTAAACAATTGATTTAAGTTTTCAATTCGGAAAATAGTTCGGATAAACGAATGTTGGGTTAAATAACACTATATTGTCACTTAAAATTTACCGAGGCTAAAGCTCCTGTTGAGTAATAAGCGGATTTAGACTACGAACATCACAAAAGATCACGAGGGGAAGATGCAGGAAAGACAATAGAAAGCGGTATTTTGTCAAAGATGAAAAAAATAAATGTTTTTCTGACAGCGCCGATCTAGCTAGTTGCATGCATTTCCATTTTTGGGCATGACGACCGATCTTGGAGAAGTTTAATAAAATGTGGTATTACAATTTTTTTATGAGATTACAGCTTGATTAATGTTACAGTAGGATCTAAATCCCTTAGATGGTTCAATTCAAATGTCAGAAGTAGTTGGTGGGCCAAGATAATGAAAATGAAGGCGGGTTAATATAATGAAAGAAAAGATATTTTCTTTTTTAAATGAACGAGCGAGTTAACTTTCATTTTACATTGCGGGATTGGGAATTTAACTTCGGTGAGAATTTCAACTCTTCTTATGGTATCACCTCACTTCTACTACAATGTGAAGCTGGATGGAAAACTCATTATGCCTGAACTTCGTAGTCGTATAAAATAGTAAGCAGTTCTCTTCTGTCGCTATTTGTCAATGGTGTTGCTTCCTAGTGCGTGAAAAGTATCAGTTTGTGCTAGGACCCTTCTGTAGTGTACCTGCGAGGCGATGAAAAGTCAGTATTCCGGTTTTGCACCACCCACCAGTACTATTCACCGTGTTGGCAGAATCCCGTTGCATCCACGGATATTCAAAAGTAAGGGTTCCAGAATGTTTCTTCTCTATTGATTCTTATTATGGTACGCACCTAATTCATATCAGTCAGGCTTCGTTGAGAAGGCTTAGCAAACTCAGACGCTCATCAGCGCCATATATGTCTTGGAATACCAGATTCCTCATGGATGCGTTTTAGCCACGGTTTAAAGCGTCATTCGCCTGAATCGTGCTAATCCGAAGAACGCATAGAACACTCTTACACGTCGTATATTTTTGAAGAATTTCAGTATACGGCAATACTACCGCCTACGATCAACGTTTTCTTTTTTTGTACTTGTTGATTTTATGTCACTGCAACTCTCAAGACACCATGTCACAGGCTGTGGTACACAGCTCGACTATCCATGCCACAGCCTGTGACATGATGTCTTGAGAGTTGCAGCTCGACTGTCCATGCCACTGGGCTATTGCATTAAGGAAGGCAGATCTACTTTTAATTCTATGGAAATATAACCGTATGCTGGCAAAAAAAGAAAAATAGGTACACAAAAGTTTAAATAATGGAACAATCAAATCGAAGATGATTCTCGGCAGGATGTCAATAGTAGATACTGTATATAGGGTCTACGTTCGCACCCAATTCGGGCATTAAGTCGGGTATTTTGGAGATGCATTAGTAAAATTTACGCCAGCGATAACAAGGCGGATGGCAGTTTTAGGGAAGATCGTTGCCTAATTGAAGTCTAAATGCAGGGATGGGGGTCTGGGGATAGGATTTGGGGATATTTTTTTAAACCTTGACATGCAAAATTACTAGATCCAAGAACTAGCTCCAAGAACCAGCTCCAAGAGTTTTTTTTTTCTTTCCCAGACTAGGTTGCCTCGGAATAATTTTACTTCGTATTCTCGACACCTTCAGAAGCCGTAATACTGTGAACATACAACCACAGATTTTTTTTTTTTTTTTTTCGACGAGAGTAGGTTTAGGCTACATCACTTTGATCATTAAAAAAAAACATAATGCCGAATGTTAAATCACACGCCACACAAACACAAAGCTGAACCCCAACTGAAATTTCCTAGCCTAAAATTACAATAAAAAGATCACAATAAAAAAAAATAGGCGAATGGCTTCAATGCAATATCCAAGTTTCGAGTTGAGGCTTAAATCTTTGTCTAGTCATACCATAGCACATGCCAATAATAGGAGTTGTACATATCGAGCCACAGATCGACTATAGTGTAAGTTATTCCCGCAGATGGTTACTGCATTTAAAACCATTTTAGCCTAGGCTTATATCCTCGAAGCTGCAACGTAATCGTGGGGGATAACAGATAAGTTCTTGTCGGTGTTCCATTAGTGGCTCACTAGATCCAAATGAAACATGAAGGTTATTTTGTAAGTGTTCAGGAGGGGTATAGAAGCTCAAGAGCAAGTTGATCTTTTTTGGATATACATTTACGGCTCTTTGAATAAGCTTTGCTCCCGTAAATTGGACATTCATGTTCGTAAATTTCTCGAAAGAACTGCGTTTAACATGAAACCGCCTTTATGGAAACAATAGAAGCCAGTCTGATTCTTCTGGGAACACTTCCAAAATAGAAATCCCATGAGTCTAAAATCTATTTAGTTAGCTATTTTCAAAAAGATCGTCTATATCCAATACATTGCATGATGCATAGAAAAATATTTTACTCATGGGGCTTTCGATTTATAAGTTCGCAGGATGTTAGCCCGAAGTAACTTTAGCCTGTCTTACCACCAGACATAAATGACCACTTCAATACCTTCCAGATGTTCACAGGGGCAAGCAAATCATGGAAAGCACTACTCATTTTTTTTTCTCCCGTCAAAACTTATGTGGCGAACATGTTTAGGGTCCTTTACGCGAGGACCCTCTTAAAAACCATCCTCCTATACTTAAAATCAAATTTGAGACTCTGTTGAGATTTCATCTTTATTTTTTCAACTTTAAAGTTTATTTTCATGCAGCAGCGCGTTTGCAACATAGTATTTAAGATATTTTACTAAGGTTCATAGATGCTATGAAGAAAATACCATATGTTGCATTAAGGTTTCTAGATGCCCATGAACAATTATCATATCATGCACATCCTGCAAATGGATTCGTGGCTCGGACCCTAGAGAAGAGCACTATATAGGCTGACCTGATTCTCCCATTTCCTTGTAGTAAAACCACTGCTCATCTTCTTAATTCATTCCCTTTTGTCGCAGGCATACAATAAGTGAATTAAGAAAAGCAAGAACTGAAAGATGTTTCATAACTGGAGGCTTCTTTCTCCAGCGCTTTGGTATATACTCTCGATTGTATATGCCCTCACGATCAGTCATAATACAATCGATCAAGGTACTATCAGTATTGCTGTTGGAGATATTACCATTAACAGTGGTGTCTACTGGTCCATTATCAATAATGCACTTACCGCCATTGTTGGAAGTGTCTACAATAATGGAGGCTTTTACATCACCTCAAATTCTAACCTCGTTGGTTTAACTATATCCGTTACTGGTTCGAAGTTCCAAAATACTGGAACTGTTAGTTTCAATGCTATAGACAGTCTCTTGACTCCTAGTTATACTTTAGCTGTTACTACCTTCTCCAATTCAGGAAACATTTTCTTCGCTGCTTCAGGAAGTGCTTTAGGAGTTCCAACTATGACTATTAATGGTCTCACTTGGGACAACACTGGATTAATTGTCTTCACGGAAACTCAAAAGACAACTTCAATTGTTACGTTAGGTACTACATTGGGTACAGTTAATAATAACGGTCAAATTTGCTTGATTAATGAAGTTTATCAGCAAACTACTACTTTCTCTGGTTCGGGTTGTATTGATGTTGGTGTCAACAGTAATGTATGGACTGCATCCACGTTATTGACATTCTCATCAGCTCAAACAATTTATCTTAGTACCCCCTCTTCATCGTTGAGAGTTGAAGTATTGAGTCTTGGTCAAACATTTACCGTTGCTGGTTGGGGTAATGGAAATATCATCGGTTTTGGTGTCCCTATTTACGACTTTGGTTATTCAGGTAGTCAATTATGGATCCGTGCAACTATTATTTCTCCAAAGTACTACTTCAACATTGGTACTGGCTATAGTACTACTTATATGTCCAGAGTAACAACAAACTTCGGTATCGGTGTACCCATTATTAATGGTGGTCTTACTTACTCTAAAGCTCCACCAACTTCTGGAAGACCTGCCGCATGTAAAGCATGCAGCGTTGTCCCCCCTTATCCAACTCCGTCTTCTAGCGCTTCTTCTAGTTCTTCAGCTACAAGTTCTTCAGCTGCAAGTTCTTCAGCTGCAAGTTCTTCAGCTACAAGTTCTTCAGTAGCCTCTTCTAGTTCGTCTGAATCTGGTTCTCCATTCACCGAGTACACCACTACCTTCGAATCTACTGCAACTGACGGTTCTGTTGTCACTCAAACTGGTGATGTCTTGGTGACTACTAACAGTGACGGTGAATTGTACACCACCACCTCAATCATCAAACCATCTGATTCCTCTTCATCGAGTGCTGGCTCTCCATTCACTGAATACACCACCACCTTCGAATCTACTGCAACTGACGGCTCTGTTGTCA
>JAJMOA010000030.1:0-87253 GCA_030449045.1 Isabelozyma pseudorhagii
CTCGAATAATAATATAATTTGACAAAAACGGTGGGTGGGAGTTCCAAATCAGGATACACTTTGGCAGAGTCGTATATAACTCGACAGTAGGTGTTGCCATCGATGACATCGATGTTCTCACCAGTGTCATTTTCTCTCACAGGATCCAAGGAGCTTGAAAACTTTCTTCTTTTCCGAGATTTGCTGGTAGATTCAGATTCTCTGGCAGATTCTCCCCTAGGACGAACGTTAGAGAATGGATCCTCTCTTTTGCTTATATCAGTCTCCCTGGCTATAGCAAGAGTTTCCTTCAATCTGTTCTTTATAGCATTTGCTTCAGCATCAGTATTATAAAAGAATCCTGCTATAGCCGACCTCAAAGTTATACCATGCTCCACAGTTTCTGGATTGTTAATGACATAGTAGTCTATAGTCATTTTGTTATCCACTATTTTGTATTTAAAGAACCCCGAGAATGACTGGTGGTCTGATAGAAGAATCCTATCAGTTCCACAGAGTAAAGCTTGGTGAATATCTTTTTGTAGAACTAAAACAAATAATACTTCAGGCGACCATTCTTTATCTGGAAAGAATTTCGTATTCGAATCCAGTAATGAACTTTGGTCATGGTTTCCTCTCCTCAGAACAGCTGCTTTGAATTTGTCAAAGCCCTCTGACATTTTGTATTTTTCCGTCTTGTAATCGCCTATCGCATAAACAATATCAGGGTACTGCCTACCTGAGGGCGAGTTAGATGCCATGTGAATGATATCAGGTTTTGCCATACCTTTTCGAGATAATGGCGGTCTTATAGACCCTGGATCGCCAAAAAGATGGTTCCTATCACAAAGGTGTTGGAATAGTTTTTCAAGTGGGCCGGCTATTTGTTGATTAAAGTAACGCTGGATAACATGTTCCTCGGACAGTGCGTTTCCCCAGTCGTAGCTATAATACATGGATAAGTAATCGCCCTTAAGCTTTGATGGCAATGGGTCGCTAAGTGGATCAGGGGGCGGTGGTTTAAGAGCCTCATTAAGTGGAGCAAGGTAGGTATTCTTAAAATCATCGGTAGTCATCTCGTTAAATTCAGCAGAAATCAATGCATTGCCAGTGTAGGCGAGGATCGATTGGGAATGAATTATCCCTAGGCTCATAGATGCATTACTCTTAGACACTAGTTTACCTGAGGAGGAGGCTATGGTCGAGAAGGGAGGGTTTCCCGAGGAGGGGGGTTCAATCTTCAATAGGTGAACGTCCAAGAAGAGTCTTGCATTTCGTTCTGGGTCTTTTAAGGCTTCTTGATAAAAGTCCTCATTTATATTAATATAATAGTTGGAAGGTTGCTTGAAGGTGATTTTATTGCTTTCTTCTCCTGAGAAATACATAGGGTTTTCTTTAGTAGGATCATTGAAGGGGATTCCAACGTTATCATCTCCTGGAAAATTCATGGATGGCATTAATGTATTAGGCAGCGACATTTATTCCTGACTTTGTGTGGATGCTTTGCACAAAGTAGTCAAAGTATATAAGCTGTAGTTCCTTCAGCGAAGGGATTTTGGAGATTAAGTTATAATAAATATATATATATTCTTCTCCTGGTTGAGTATTTTTATAGTCAGTGAGTAAATCCTTAATTCCAAATTCAATTCATTATGTGGGTAACTTGGTTCATTTATGTTATCCTGAATATCCCTTAATTTTCCTTACCTAAATCCCTTCCACTTTCTCCACTCTATTCTGGATTCGTATTGGTATTTAATCCCTCAATCATGCATATTAATGTTGTCTGTCACCTAGCTGCAAGTTGCTGCAAATTGCTGCAAATTGATGTGAACTTGTTAATCCTAATCTGGTTATCAACACTGTAACTACTTTTCTAATTCAACACGTCTCTTCTGCTAAATCTGCAAGAATAACGAAGAAAGTATAAAAAAAAGAATTCAGAAAAATGGAGAACATTCAGATCCCTGCCAAATTTATTACCTGAAAAATTGGAAAATTCATTATCGCTAAAGTACTATCTTTCTTGTCACTTTTTTGTAAGCGCTTTACCTAACGGGCTCAAACTGGTGTACTTTTAAATTTTGACAACTAATTCGCAACTTTTTTTAAAACTGCGAAAATTTTGAAACAAATGAATAATCGCTCTACTCGTTAACTAAGACATGTGACAGCCATTACATTTGATACTTTGCAATCTCTCTAGTAGCTGATATAAATTTACTACACAACAATTTTACCGACACAAAAGCTTTATAAAGAATTAAGAAACGTTTTTTTTACCAGTCCTCAAACGAAACCTGACAAATTCACATCTCAGCATTCAGTTTAATCACTTTATGATCATTTCTCGTTGGCATCGAGGATTTGTTGAACACTATCAACAATGGTTTTTTCTAAGTCAATGAATGAGAATCCCAATATTTCTCTGGTTTTATCATTGTTGGTTTGAGCATATTCAACTTTCAAATCTGGATCGCCGACTGGAAGTTGGGAACTTAATTGTGGAAACTTAGCGTGAAATATGTTTAAAATATCTTGGGTGTGAAATCTGGATTCGGCAAGTAACAATCTTTGCCCCTCGGCAGCAGAACTTTCAAAAGCAACAATATGGGCTTTTGAAACGTCTCTAACATCAATAAAAAGCAAGTTTGTTGAGGGCACTTCGGAGTCTTTTTTCAAGCTGAGTAAGCTGTTGATGACTTCAGCAGAGGTGTTTAAAGTTCCGCTTACGTCTTCACTGAAAGCTTGAGGACCGAAAACGTACCCGGGATTAACTGTGGTGAGAGTAAACTGTGGCTTCTCGTCTTTAACAAACTCCCAGGCAGCTCTTTCGGCGAAAGCCTTGGAGGCAACGTAACCATTAAATGGATTTTCCTTAGCCTGCTCCCAAGTAAGGTTATTCCATGAGCTTTCATCCGTCTTCTGGTTTGAATCGTTTTCTTTGGTGAAGTCCCCAATGGCTGCATATGAAGAAGTAACAACTACTTTCTTAACATTAGGGCCTTGGACTTTTATGGCCTTAAGAGCATTCTTGGTGCCTTCAACAGCAGGAATTAATAACTCTTTTTCAATGTCAGTCACATTGAAGTGAAACGGAGAGGCTGTGTGAACAAAGATTTCGGTTTCAGGGTGTTTCTTCAAAGCTTCATCGAAAGCACTAGGAACAGAAATATCCTTTACAACTTCAAAGGAAAATTTATCACTGTTTAGTTGTTTTTTTAATTTTATTCCTTTTTCAGTAGATCTAACGGATCCAATGACAGAGTAACCTTTAGCAAGAAGATCCTTAACGATGTGTAAAGCAATATAACCGGTAGCACCAGAAACAAAAACAGTGGTAGAAGACATTATGAGTTAGTATGGAGATGTAGTAAAGAAATTGAAAGCAAGGCAAATTGGTTATTTATATACCAATTCAAGCTTTGGAGGATTGCCCTCAATAAGGTATGCTTTCTAATTACATCATAATTTCTTAGTCGTTGAAAGTATATTCTATTCGGTCTTTGGCCGTCACTTGATAACGGAGTTACCTAAATTGAAAGAATAAAGTATGCTTTCTAATTACATCATAATTTCTTGGTCGTTGAAAGTATATTCTATTCGGTCGTTTGCCGTCAGTTGACAACGGAGTTACCTTAATTGGAAGAATACTTTTCTCTCGTTTGCTTATAACAAAAAATAAGTATTCAATTTAGGTTTCATGAAATTATTTAACTTTCTTTTTGTACAGATCAACCGATATAAAAAAATTTCCTCTAATTTTTTGGTGTAATCTTGATGTGCTGACAAACATAAATCCGACTCATTCCGGTCTTATTTGAGTTCATTACGGCAAGTTCTCTTTAAGTTATTCACCACATTTACCGCAGAGGCTCAAAGAATAAGGGCAATTGGTGCCGCTTAATCAAGCGCATTTTCAGAATCCTGATTAATCATCATGTCCTGTGGAAGTAGATCCGCACCTCCCATGCCCTGTGAAAGTAATGCTCTTTTCTAGGGGAGGTACGGTTTTTTCCTCAAATATATTTGGAGCAGCAGCCGAATCGTATACATAGTAGAATTCGGTAAGCGTTGGATTGTTCATCCATTAATAGGGAATGTGAGCTGGCTTTAGATAATTGATAAATTCATTATTTTCGAGGGTTAGTAACATATATGCCTTTTTTACCCTACTGGTGAATGTTATTGCAATAGTAATTGAACTTAGAACGAGAGGAACCGTTCATTCGGATGATTGGTTTTTGCGGCTGTCAGACCAGGCAACGCCGCGAAGCTACCATCCGCTGGATTATGGCTGAACGCCTCTAAGTCAGAATTTATGCTAGAAAGCGACGATGCTTGCCTGGCACAAGGTAGTTGGAGATGAAGAAGGCTCTTCGAGTCGCTGGACCATTTCTGACATACCAAACTACTTTGCGGTATTTGATGATATGAATAACAAATGGAGGGATGGCCGAGTGGTCTAAGGCGGCAGACTCAAGTTCTGTTGGGCGTACGTCCGCGCGAGTTCGAACCTCGCTTCCTTCATTATTTTTTTTTTCCAATTTTTCTTTTGCTGCAAAATGTTTAACTTCTTCAAGCCACTGGAGTCTTGGAACCCCCACAAGGTCCTAGTCTCCCTTTTAGGTCCTGGTATTCTTTTTTCCTGTCACTTACGCTTCGCCTGCTGTTCTTTAATCTCGGCCGATGCCTCTTCATCTATTCTTTCCCTATTTAAGTGACACTCTTACTTTACATTCCTTATTTAGTCTGCTTTTCAGGAGGAATTTATAATGACGTTCACTTCCAGAGCGAACACTTTCTTTCTGGGAGTTTTCCCCAGTGTTATAGTCTTACAATTCTTCAGTAAAATTAACATAATAATTAGCTAAGCTCCTTTGACAATCATCTAAATATATATTACAATATAAAAATAAATAGCGTAGCCAGCTCAGGCCCACTTACCCAATACACTCATCAAAACCATTCCTGATATCATGGAGAAAATACCAAGAGTAGTCTTTATAGCGGAAGTTCTGGCCATAGAACCAAAAAACCAGTCTTGTACTAACATTTCAAAACTGCTCCAAAGCAATATACCGGCAGATAAAGAGTCCAAAGTTCCAAGAGCAATAATGGTGCTTGGATCATTACCATTGAAATTTTTAAGAGTACCAATACCGATAGCCATACCTATAGGGGTGATCAATGCGAAAATTGCAGCCATGATCAATTTTATACTTAGAGAAGTGTTCTTCATAGGAGCAATTCTGGAACCCAAAGCTAGACCTTCGAACATTTGATGGAAAAGAATCACAATAAATAAGGTAATGAAGTATGAATCACCGGCTACAACTAAAGTAATACCTATTAAAATAGAGTGGAAGACAATACCGGCTTCCATAGCTAAGATTGAAACTTTATCATTAGCCCCGAGGAAGTGATCATGGCCCTCATGGCTGACAACTGAAGTTTCTTCATCGGAGATTTTCTTTTCTTCATCAGTTTGCTGTTGGACTTTTTTCAGTCCTCTCATCATGACAAATTTATGAGCACCATATTCGAGAATGAAGGTAAGGAAAATACCTGCCATGGTAATTGCAGTACCAGTCGCTTCATACTTGAGTTCGATACAAGAACTACCCCACATTAAATCAGCATGGGTCATGAGATGAACTAATGCGGTAGAGATTAATACCCCGATACTAAAGTTTCTGATAACAACCATGACGTAACCACCTTCCAAAGAGAAGTTGAACAATTTGCTAGCTACAAGAGGACCAAAAGATCCGATTGCACTAGTTACTAAAATAACGAATAATAATCCAATTCTCAATGGAATGTCGTAATCTCTGTCTATTGTTCCACAAGTGGAGGATGCTTCATGCTCAGATTCACCTTCACCAACGCAGTGTTCTACCCCGGCATGAAAATGACAGTTCATTCCTGAAGTGCTTCCAGTGGAGGAAGTGGTGGCTTCGGCAACTGATTCAACCGCAAATTGAACTTCATCACCATCAGCGTTGACACAAAACATGTCTGCATCATGGGAGTGACAACCAGTATAGGAAGGTGGTGCGTCATCAGTTTTGGTTGGAGCTGGAATAATAGAACCTTCTTTTCCGGCACCATTAACACACAATTGAGCAGTACCATGGAAATGACAATCAGTAACGGCAGTAGTCTGATAAGTTGCAGTTGCAGATACAGAGTCATGGTGCTCATGTTTTTCTTCTTCTTCCGAGGATTCAGCAGCAAACTGAACTTCTTCACCTTCTACATCTAAACAGAAAACGTCAGTTGCGTGAGTATGACAGCCAGTAAAAGATGCAGGAACACTTGCAGTGTTTGTTGGGGCAGGAATAACGGAGCCTTCTACTCCTGCACCATTGACACAGAATAAGGTAGCGCCATGCAAGTGACAGTCAGTGATAGCAGTGGTTTGGTATGTAGCAGCAGAAGAGGAAGAAATAGAGCTAGAACCAGACTGCTGAGATTCTGGTGTGGCAGTTAAAATAGATACGGATACCAGGGTAACAAATACTGTGGTTGTTCCTTGAGTAGCCTGGGTAGTTTGGCCATGTACCTGATAATCCCTAGTAGAGGTGATTGTTACAGTTTCCTGAAACGAAGACTTTAAGAGAGCAGCTAATGCTAAAACGTGGTTGAATCTCATGGCTTATTTACTGAATCTAACCTAACAGATCAAGGTATGGTGGAGTCACCCTCATTTAAATGAGTTCTTCTCCAAGCTCATCGTTGAATAGTTTGCAACGCCAAGATCTGGAGTTTACGTTTACAATTGCACATAAATTTTGGCTTTTAGTTATGAACCTCGCACGAGAATAGTGCTTAGAATGCCTTACGGCAGTTTATGCATCTCATAAGTGTTAACCACCTCTGAATGTGGTAACTTCCGTCATATTGTTGGCTTTTGCCAATTACTATGCCAATTTTGTCTCATTTATACATTTTTGGCAGAAAAGTGCGCCAAGTATCATATATTTTTTTTCTTGACAATATCTTTTCTTGACAAGCTTTTTCTTGATACTACAAGGGTTGCAAAAAAATTGAATTGGCTGAAAAAAATTAGTATGGAGATCAAGGAAGATTAAAAAGGACACAAAGAGCCAAGGTTTAGATATTGTTCAAAAGAATCTCTAATTTGTACGCTTGCGGAAGTATTTACGAATGAAAAACGTTTTTTCTTTTTTTCAGCTTTGTTTAAGGCGCAATTGTGAATCTGTATAGCCTTATTTTTTGATAGTTACTAGGCTTGATTCGTAGAACGTCGGTGACTACCGATTTCTTGCCAAGACTCGTACATACTGTAACCACTATCATTAATGAAGGTTTAGCCAAATTGGAATATTCATGTCCCCTTTTTAGCATCGAGGAAAGATATCGGAAAACTCTTCTCAATGCCCTCGATGAGCAATTGAGAAGCATAAATATCTGAAATATTCTTCTCAACTCATTATTAAATACTTATCATTTAACGCGGTCACTCTTATATAATGAAGTTCAATACCCTCTCGCTTCTTTCCATCATTGGTACTGCCGTTGCTGCTCCTGTTCAAACTACTTCTGGTGCTGTCACTGTTACTGCAGTCGTTGATGCTAGTTCTACCCCTTACGACTGGACCGATGGTTGGGTTACTGGCTTTTCCATTCACAAATCTTGTAACAATACCGAGTACAACCAATTGACAAAAGCTTTCGAAGAAACTCAGGAACTTGCTGCTCATGCTAGAGACCACACTCTAAGATTTGGTAACAATTCTGAATTCTACAGAAAATACTTCGGTGATAATACTCCATCAGGTGAAGTCATTGGTATCTTTGACAACGTTGTCAACGGTGATAAAACTGGAGTTTTATTCCGTTGTGATGACATTGATGGAAACTGCCAAAACGATGGTTGGGCTGGTCACTGGAGAGGTGAAAATGCCTCCGATGAAACCGTCATCTGTGAATTGTCATACACCTCTAGATTGTCCTTGTCTCAAGTTTGCTCTCAAGGTTACACCGTTGCTGGTTCTAAGAATTCTATCTTCTGGGCTGGGGATTTATTACACAGAATCTGGCACACTGATAAAATCGGTCAGGGTGTTGTCGGCCACTATGCTGATACTTACGAAGAATGTTTGGAATTGGCCAAATCAAACAGCTCCGAAGCTGTGAGAAACTCTGCTACCTTAAGATACTATGCTTTAGATGTCTACGCTTATGATCTTTCTGTTCCAGGTGTCGGTTGTAGCGGAAAAGTCGATCCTGAAGATGATTCTGAACATTCCCACGCTGATGACGCTGCTTCAACCCAAAGTGTATCTGCAACCGCTGAAGCTGCAGCATCTACTGCTGAAGCCGCTGAATCCACTACTGAAGCTCCCACTGCTACTGAGAGCCAAAAGGAAGGTGCTGAATGTCATACTCACGCCAACGGTGACGTGCACTGTGAGACTGAAGCTGCTACTGCTACTGAAACTGAAAGTCATGAAAAAGGTACTGAATGTCACACTCACGCTGACGGCGAAACCCACTGTGCTTAGTTGTGATCTTTTAGATTATTCTTATTCGTCAAGTTTTTAGTTCGGTCAATAAAAGTTTTATAGAATTTCAAATATTCCGTTGTATTTGCGAGTCTCCTCTATCACACGCCTACTACTTGCTATTGTCAAAGTCTTTTACCCCAAGATGGTCTTTCAATCGTTCGACAGACTGTGAGCGTTGTTGGCTGCGAAACTTAGCGGGTCGGGCCGATTGGGACAATTGCGCGGAATTCGAGATTTTCCCGATTAGGAAAGTGCAAGTTAGCGGCATCGATAATTATAAATAAGTGGAGTATGACAGCATTCTGGATAGCTTAATTCACTGCAGATGAAGTTCTTATTCTCATTAGCAGTTCTCTATCGAGTGGCTCTGGTGCTGCTGGTTTCAATTGAGCATGCTCCATTTGCTGGTGACAATTCGGTAATTGTGCAAGTACAACATGAGAGTTATATTGATTCCTTGTATGGGGAGTTGGTTCATAACGATGACACGATGGCTCACAAGATGAGATTGCTTCATTCCGGAGAGGTCAGTATCGATAACCCTGCAGAATCGACCGCTCATGGAATGTCTATGGTAGATGCATTGAAGCAAATGGAAACTGATGAAGAGATTGTTCAGTTCTTGCAGAAGGTGCAAACTGATGCTAAACCAAAAGATACTTCTCATCAGGGGTATCTCAAATATCGTCTGAAGCTCAATTTACCTGATGATGATGAGACCAGCGATCTTGTCAATGGTAACGTCAATCTTTTCGGAGGAATTGTAACTTTTGGGCATTTTGAACATTTTGATTGTTTCAGTCCTGATTATTTCAATCACGAAATCGATATAGCTCTTGTCGGGGCTCCATTTGATACTGGTACTTCTTATAGACCTGGTGCAAGAATGGGACCTGAAGCTATTCGGTCTGGAGGTCGAAGACTAGGCGAGGGAGTAACTCCAGTCAGAGGTAATGGAAAGAAAGGCTCGAAATTAGTGGATGTGAATCCATATGATAGAAAGACCCATAACTTGACGATAATCGATTGTGGGGATGTGCCAATGACCCCATTTGATAATCGAATTGCTTTAAATCAGCTTTATCGTGGTCAGAGATCGATCCATAAACATCCTTCCAAGCAAAAGGCTCCGAGAATCATCACCATGGGAGGTGATCACACCATCACGCTAATGACACTCAAATCAGCATACGAAAAGTATGGTCCGTTGGCAGTGTTGCACTTCGATAGTCATATCGATACCTGGGACCCGGAGATCTTAGGAGGAGGTATTTCTCATTACATGTCTTTGAACCATGGTACATTCTTACATTATGCTGCAGAGCTAGGATATCTAGCAAAAGATCACTGTTCACATGTTGGCTTGCGAGCTCCTTATATTGATAGCAACTATGACGTTGACCATGACAAGAAATACTGTGGGTTTAAAACCATTACAGCTAGAGATATGGACAATTTAGGCAGAGACAAGATTATTGACACTTTGAAGGAAATAGTTGGTGACCGGCCAGTATACATTTCTGTCGATATTGATGTTTTGGACCCATCAGCAGCTCCGGGGACAGGGACAATGGAAATCGGAGGATGGACAAGTCGAGAACTCATATCTGTATTGGATGGATTAGAAGGGATAAATTTAGTTGGGGGAGACGTTGTGGAAGTTAGTCCTCCGTATGATAGTAATAGTGAGATTACTAGTTTGGCAGCCACGGGTGTAATCGACTCGTTGTTAGGGTTGATGGTGGTGAGCGAACGAAACTAAGGCTGCTGTGGAACTGCAAGATCAGCAGAAACAAGTAATAATAGAAGCAGAGAAAAGTAGCAGATGAATAAATCAGAATGATAAAGAGCATTGTAGTAGATAACAGAATCTAGAAGACAGAAACTACATTAGGAATAAGACCGTAGAAGCCAAATACTGTAGCTGTAGAGAACAAATTACATTACTCTGAATGAAGCTGATTTTATATTCCCTTGATCAACACCCAGTCCTTACAATTGCATTACATTTATGCTCGTCTAATGTTCAGCGGCACAATGAATATACTATATTAATATGATATGATTGATAAATGAACCTAATCTAATTTAGCTAAGATGGCATCAGTGAATTCGGTAGTAGAAGAAGAACCACCAATATCTCTTGTTCTGATTTTACCATCGGCAATGACATCATAAGTAGCTTTAGAGATCTTGTCAGCGTGATCATTGAGACCCAAGTGTCTTAATAACATGGTTGCAGATAAGATCATAGCGGTTGGGTTAGCGGTGTTTTGACCTTTAATGTCCAAACCAACATGTCTACAACCAGGTTCGAAAACAGCGTATTCTCTACCGAAGTTGGCACCTGGAACCAAACCTGGACCACCGATCAAAGCAGCACCAATGTTGGATAAAATGGAACCGTACAAGTTAGGAGTAACCAACACATCGAATTGTTCTGGTTTAGCGACAGCTTGCATAGAAGCGTTATCGACAATTAAATCGTTAACTTCAATACCAGAGTAATCTTGAGCAACGTCTTTAACAGTGGTTCTAAATAAACCATCACCCAATTTCATGATGTTGGCTTTATGGATGGCAGTAACCAATTTTCTGTTGTTCTTCTTGGCGAAATCAAAAGCGAATTTAGCAATTCTTTCGGATTTGAATCTGGTCATAATCTTCAACGATTCAACAACCCCTGGGTAGGATTGATGTTCTAAACCAGAGTATTCACCTTCGGTGTTTTCTCTGACCAAAGCGAAGTCAATACCAGATAATCTGGACTTAACACCAGGAATGTTCTTGATCAACACCAAAGAAGCGTAGATATCCAACTCTTTTCTCAATGCAACATTTAAAGATTTACCGGAAGAGGTGGTTGGAGTATACAAGATACCTTTTAAACCGACCTTGTTTCTCTTCAACGATTCAACGGCTTCAGCGACTCCGGTGCTTTCACCTAAACCAGAAACATCGACAACTTCCCATTCAATTGGAACGTTTTGTTTTTTGAAGATGGTTTTAACCGAGTCGGTGATTTCTTTACCAATACCGTCACCAGGAATTAAGGTGACAGTGAATTTACCACCGTATTTCTTTGGTAAAACAGATTCAGGAGAAGCAAAGGTAGCTAATGAACGAACGGAGTTCTGTCAATGTTAGTAAAAAATGGGCCCACTCTGCTGATCAATTGCTTACGTACCTTTTGAAGAGATGCGAATTGTCTTAACATAGTTCAAGATGTATGTAAAAAAAAAAAAGAATATCGTTTAAAAGAAAGAATAGATCAAGGAGACAAGGAACAATCTTGAATTGAAAAATGAGGAAAAACCATCAAAGAGGAAAAAAAAAAAAAAAAAAAAAAAAAAAAAAAAAAAAAAAAAAAAAAAAAAAAAAAAAAAAAAAAAAAAAAAAAAAAAAAAAAAAAAAAAAAAAAAAAAAAAAAAAAAAAAAAAAGAAAATTTACACTACCACGAAAAGGAGACAAAGGACACGGAAAATTGGTGGGAAAAATGGGAGAATTCTACAGCCAAAAGAATGGCAGATGATAGAGGGAAAGGGATGTTCTACAGCAGCTGATTAGGGCCAATTCCAGAAAGAGAGGGTAATTTTGGCGGGGAAAACCACCACTTAGAACGTGAGAAACTGGCATTATTCGGTTCCGAAGGGAAGCAGCGAAGTCCGAATATATGCAGCTTAAAAATCGATCGCCATGGACTCCGAAAACCGACCTGTGATTGGCCAGGACCAGCTCGGAGCAGGACTGCCAGACCGGCAGAGATGAGGAGTGCAAAGAAGGAGAGGTACGGGTCAAAAAAGTGCATGTTGGGGGGAATTTGCATGTTAGCGAGAAACGACTAGTGGAACAGTTCGGAAATGGAACAATTGCAGTTTTTGCTTGCAGTTTACAGCTTGCGGTGGTGATTCAGCATCTTGGCGAGAAATGACAATTGCAGGTTTTGTCTGCAGTTTACAGCTTGCGGTGGTGATTCTGGCCCAAATATCTTTCAAGCCTTTTGGCTCTAAAATACATTTTTCACCACGAACTGAAGATGACAAAGTTACAAGCCTTGGCAGAAACGCTTGCCAAAGAGCTCAAGATCATCAACGATGCCACCGTGAAAGTACACACTGCCAAAGAGCTCACTAAACAGACAGCAGTGCTACAATACAAGAAAATACAGCTTATAAAATCAGGAAAGTCCATCAACGAAACTAACGAACAACTTGCCAAGTTAAAAGACGGATTGGTAGTGAAACCTCCCAAAATAAATGCCACTCTCCATCAAAACTTACAGAAAAACCACGATGGTTCCCCTATACGTGAGAGCCATTTAGCTAATATAGCTCAATTTTTAAATTCTCAAAGAGTTTATAGTGAGCTAATTGAAAGATACAACCCCGGCTTAAGACAAGACCAAGAAGATCATGTTAGAAAAACAGCAAACCGGGTGGGATTATCTATTCCCGAAAATTAGTACATAGACGTGTGGGATTATCTATTCCCCAAAATCAGAAGATACATAGCAACGTAACATTTTAGAATACATAATATACATTATACCCTGGGGTATAGAATCTTTCTTTTACGCTCAGAGCCACGACAGGTGGTTGATTCGTCATCGTGTCGCCTCTTGAGCTTGTAATTTGTCGTTAATATCTGGGGATTCATTAGTTTGATAGTCTTATTCTCGTGATGGAATTTCTTTAAGTTATCCATCATAAGCAAATCATCATAGTAGTTCGCATTGAAGTTGTTGATGCTCGGATAAATGTTTCGGATGTGTTTGAAACTATTCTCCACATTATAGCTGTAACAATCCATCAAAATAGCTATCAAAAGAGAGGTGGATAGTTGAGCGTTCCCCGTTTCAGAAATCACCAACATTTGCATGGAGGAATCGATGTTTCTGCACAAGTTAACGAATCGGGTAATGTTGAAATACTGATTGAGTAAACTGCCGGTGAGAATCGGGGAGTTGATTGATAAGGAAGTGGTGTTATGAACCAAATAGTCCAAATTATCATTGAATTTGTAGAAATGATTCAAGTAATTTTGCAACACTTTGTTGTACACCTTATTGAATTCCAACAACTGGTATTGTTCGTCTTGGTTCAAACTTGCTGTGGTGAAGTTCGGGTCCAAGTTCAATATCATGATGTTTGATGATAAAACCACATTATTGGAATCGTCATTCAAAAACTTCAAAAACTTTTGCACTGGGGAGCAATTGATTATAAGCTTGATGTTGGCATCGTTTAAGAACCCACTATCATTTAGGGTGGAAAATGACCCCAACCAGATGGATGGGCATATCAATGCTGGTAAGTTCGTTGCAGCACCAAAACTGTTCGTTGCAGCACCAAAACTGGACGCGGTATTGTGACGGATAGGCGACGAAAAAGACGTTGGTGTAGTGTGATGGGAAAAGGCTGGGGAACTGATAGGTGACGAGTTAAACATATCTAAATGTGTGTACTACCATACGACGCGAAAGACCTAAGCGAGATAGCCAAACAAAGATGTACAGATGTAACAACCAGTTGAATGGTACACCCCTTTAGTTAGTTGCAAAAGAGGAAAAAAAAAAGAGAGCAGAAAGAAGGAAGTAAGGAAAGAAAATGGGTCTTAAGCAAAGGGAAAGAGTTGGAAATCCATACAGTTATATATGCTTTCCAGACACAAGCCTTATGTAAAAACCCCAATGCAGAGAGGGAAGTCGATAGAGGGACATTACATACGTGAAGGGCAAAATACAGGACAAAATACAGGACTACAGATAATTCTGGCTCTATTATTTTATTTTTTTCAGTCACAGAAAAATTGCCTAAAAAGAAAAAATACTGCCTCCAGTAGAAAGAAAATAGCCTAAACTGCTGGTGACACCCTTAATTGCCGAGTTAAATACGCAAAACCAAAAGAAAAAAACTGCAGCGGCACCGCATCCAAAAATGCAGACACTTTTTTTATTTTGGAACTGCCACTTTGCTGGATTTGTGGAATCTTGGCTCTCGCACGAGTCTTTGACATCATCAGCAAATATGTCTCCGCCCTGTGGTGACACAAACCCCATCGATTCTGGCCCATGCCTTATGCATCCTTGTACACGTGACTCCGGATGAAACGAAATATAAACTTGCCGAAACCCTATGCTACATCCCTAGATAGTCCACCAATCATGTTCAAATTAGCTTTTAACCCATTGTTGAGACCATTGCCCCGTACTGTTGCTAAGGTAGGTTTCCCCAAATCTTCAATCCGCTTCAGCTCCACTGCTTTCACCCCAAAAAGAGCCCATTACCCCAGAATCAAGCCCCATCACTCTCTTGTACTTGGATCTGCCTCTTGTCTATTCTACTTTTCCCGGAAGCGTGCCGTACTCAATGATACGGCTACTGCTTACAAGCCTACTGTGACGATTCCCAAACGAGAACCAGTAACCTCCAGATTCAACGGTAAACTAAACTATCAAGAGTTATCAATTGGTTCAATAACTGGATTGTTTCTAGGCATCATTGTGGGTAAGTTAAGTAGTGCTATTCTCTTTCTTTCTTTGTCTACTTACTTGCTCCTACAATTTCTCGAATCTAGAAATGTCATCACCATTCCTTGGAATGCCATTATTAATATCGGAAGCGAAAAGATCAATGTTAAAGAGCTCATCCTTCATAAGCCCAGTTTTAAAATTTCATTCATCCTCTCTTTTATAATTGCGGCCTACAATATCTGAGCCGCCTAAAACCGCTAAACCGCTAACAACCATGGGCTCGCCTGAATGCCAATCGCTTGACTCACCATGGGCCATGGAGGTATAACTTGTTTGTGTAACACGACGCATGGAGATGACAGATTTTTTTTCCGTCATGATTGTATTTTTTAGTACAATTTACTATTTTTTATTGATTAGTACTTTTTATGCATATATACAGACAAAAATAAATTTCTAATTACTTTCTAATGCTGGCATCTTAGCAAATACATCAAAAGACCCAGTACCAACTTTTGATAATTTACCAAGAACAATTCTGGCCGATGGAGAATCCAACTGTTCTCTTTCTCCATCTAAAACAGCTTTGGTCAAGAATTGACAGGTGGTTTCGTAAGACATCTTGGTGAATGAAGAAGTCGAAGAGTCAATACCCTGTCTATTGAAGGCCAAGTAAGTACCTTCCCTGGTCATCATATCAGCAATCAAATCCAAGTGACGAGACGAAACATTGATGGCATACTTATCGAAAACGTTATTGATTTCATAGACAATGGTGTTTCTAGCAGCTTCCACCCCGTAGGTTTTCAATACTGAATAGATATCATTCGATGTAATTTTGTTCACATCAATGAAATCATCTTGATCCCACATAGCTTTGAAGTTGACTCCTTCAGTAGTCAAATATCTTAATCCAGTGGCTTTATCGGCTTCAGGATGAAGACATCTTCCAATGTTGGGGATTTCTCTAACAACTACTTTTTGGCAGATTTCTTCGAGAATATTCACCATCAATAATTTTTGAGTATCACCGATCAATTCCATTTCGAATTCACACCATTCACCTAATTCGTCATCGAAGTTAAATTTACGAACTAAAGTATGAGAGGCACGAACCTCGGCTTGTCTATCTTTAGCTTCTCTGCTTAATGGTAGACTCTTATCGATTGGAGTAGCTTTAACGACTTTTTCTTCTTCTTCTTCTTCTTCTTCTTCACTGGAAGATGAATCACTTGAATCACTTGAATCAGAATCGTCGTCAATATCCATTTCTTCATCACTGGTTTCCTCAGCTTTTCTCATAGTCTCAATTTCTTCATCATCAGGACCATCATAAGATACAGATTGTTTGGTGTTTGAACGTAATTTTTCGTCGGAAGCATCACCATCTTCACCACCTTCATCAGGAATCTTGGTGTTCTCTTTTAAGATTGCAGCTTCACTTTGAGCCTTAGGCAAAGCTTTTCCGATACTTGGTAAATTATCAGGTTTACGATGCTTCTTGATTTCTTTGACAATGACAGTTTCAAGAGAATCAAGGAATTTGGTGGCCATGACATGTTCCAAATGCTTTTGACTAACATCATATTCTTCTTGATATTCTTCTCTTTTGTAGAATTTCATATTAATCTTGTATCTTCTGTAATTGTTCGAGCTTGCTTCCTCAACCCCAGTAGTTTCAGTAACGGTGATTTGATCGATGAATTCTGACAAGATGATTTTGGTGACAGACTTACAGAAAGCATCAGCCATGGTATCATTCACATCATCCAAGATCGGTAATGTCATCTGGGGGGTCTTGATAGCAGCAGAAGCTGTCATAATGATTTCTCTCATACGAGGAATACCTAATGTAACATTAGCAGCACCGTGACCAGCGAAATGGAAAGTGTTCAACGTCATTTGAGTAGATGGCTCTCCAACCGATTGAGAAGCAATAATACCAACGGATTCACCAGGGTTGACTAACGATCTCATATATTTCAATTGCATCAAAGCTCTGAACTTCTTCTCACTCAATCCCCCTTCTTTAGATTTCTTGAATAAGTCTCCATTCTTTTCGATGAAAGCATCCAATTTCTCTTGGAATTTCTCGGAAACAGATCCCAAATACTTGGCAGGATTAAGAATAGATAACACTGGATCATACTTACTCTTTTGTTCATAATGAGCAACACCCTTTTGTTTCTTCAATTGTTTCTTGACCTTCTTGTTGTAACTGAGAGCAGTCTCCGTATCTAGATGATGAGCTAATTCTCTTGGATTATATTTACTCAATAAAGCATCGTAGTTATCCACGCAGAATTTGAATTGGTTCATATGCGATTGTTTAGTGGTATCAATAGCATCTCCACCATATAAGAATTGAAGTAATGTTCCGTCACTGTCTCTCACCGAATTATCATAAGCCACATGAGCACCTTCTAATTGTTTGGTCAAACAACGTTGTAAGTAACCCGATCTCGAAGTCTTCACCGCAGTATCGATCAACCCTTCACGACCGGCCATACAATGGAAGTAATACTCTTGAGGTCTAATACCAGAGTAGAATCTACTCTTAATATATCCACCAGCTCTAGCATCAGTTTCAAATGGTTTGAACGAAGGCAAAGTCTTACCAGACACCATGACTGGCACTCTTCTACCTTCCAAAGCTTGTTGACCAAGAAGACACATGATTTGGGAAACATTAACCCCAGAACCTTTAGCTCCCGAGAGCGCCATGGCTTGCATACTGTTGTAAGGGAATCTCTTCATAGTACCTTCAGGAACACAAGTAGAAACAACCTGAGAAGTAATGGAGTTAACTTTAGATTGAGTGACAGCATCCAAAATACCTAGTTTATTGTCATCTCTTAAGATTTCTTCCAAACGATTGAGTAATTCTGGATCATCAGAAGCGGTATCCTTTTTGAGATTGGTAACTTCTGAAGCAGCAGCTCTACCGATATCGACAGATTGTTTCAAAATGTCGTTTCTCCATTTGTTCCCGTCATCGGTTAATCTTAAATCGTCCATACCACAAGTAAGAGCATTCATCATGTTATAATTGGTGAATAATCTACCTAAAACAGACAAAGCTTTACCAGCAACATCAGCACCATAAACTTCATGTAAGGAGTGAACTATACCGAATTTGGATGCACCATATTGAGATTTATCCAAAATACCACACAATAATTCACCATTTTGGAAAATCACTTGGTTTTCATTCGAACCTGCTCCCCAATAATCGTTCTTGATTTTATTTTCAGAAATCAAGTTAATACCAGGAACATTTTTTGGTTTAATGTTGAGCAAAATGGTAGTAATGACTTGTTTACCAGTCCATAATGGTTCTGGTTTAAATACCGTTGGTGGAACAGTTAATATTCTTGCAGTACCATTTGTATGACCATCTTCAGGACGAATACATCCATAAATCAATTGTTGGTAAGTTTCTCTAGTGAAGAAGGTGTCTTTGTTAGTTAACCATACACCAGCACTAATGTGATCTTGAATTAAACCTCTTAATGGAGCACCGGAAGTAGGAGTTAAGTATTGAGAATCAGTATTGGCTAAGTTTAATGCCTCAGCTCTAGCATTTTCATTCTGAGGAAAATGCATATTCATTTCATCCCCATCAAAATCAGCGTTATAGGCACCGGTATTAGCATAATGTAATCTTAAAGTCTTTTCTCCTGGCAACACTCTAACCTTATGACCCATCATAGAAGCTTTATGAAGGGTTGGTTGACGGTTCATAATAACCACATCATTATTCTTGATGTGTCTATAGACTTTTTTATTAATGACCGTAGAACCATTGGAAGGAGTCAATAATTGATTGGCAATTGATTTACGTTGCTCAGCAGTCATTCCAATTAATGAAACAAGATGGCCGTCTTCATTTTGGACTTGAACTGCCCCTGGCCATTCATCAGGACCATTTATCACCGCCTGTCTTAATTCAGATGCATTATAAGAAGTTACAGGTTCAGGGTAGGTTAATTTCTTGGCAAAGACTGGAGGGACCCCGATTTCATTAGTTTCCAACATCGGATCAGGAGAAATAACCGATCTGGCAGCATAGTTGACTCTTTTACCCATCATATGTTTTCTGAACAAACCTTCTTTCTTTTCCAAGGCTTGTTTAATACCAGGGTTAGGAACTTTACCAGCCTGAGCACTTTGATCTTTGGTAGAATCAATGAAAGCATTAGTGGCATTTTGAAGAGTTACGAAAGCGTTCATCAATCTATTGAAAATGATTTTTCTTTCATCAACGGTCATTTTACCTTTGGTAAAGTAAGTAGATATTTGTTCATTCAAATCTCTGATCAATAATGAGGTTTTCAATACTCGAGATAATAGTTCATTCTGGGAGTTTTCATGGATTTCATCACCAAGTTTAGATGGTAATCTGAATCTTGTAGGTGGAACTACTAGAGCTTGAATGAAGAAGATATCAGCACTTATAGGGCTAGTATTTTGAGGTCTAGAATGAAATAATCTTTGGATTATATTTTGTTCTTTTTTAAACACTGATCTCAAGATGTTTCTGATTTCAGTAGATAGAACGTACTTAGAACCACTTTTATGTTTTATATTAGGAAGATTTTCATTAGAAGATTCTGATGTTTTGTTTGATTTTAAAACATCGGGACGAACCAATCCTTTCACTCTGTTATTGGTAATTTGTTTTTCACGCAAAGAATTCTCGAAAATTTTAGTGAATCCATCATTTCTGAAAGTAGGAGAGAACATACCACAGTTATCACACTTTGGTCTGCTTAATAATCTCTTGTAAAAATTATGGATGATGGATTTTCTCTCTTCGTTAACAGAAGCAGTAACAAGACCGGCTTCAGTGGCTCTGCCTTCGCTTATAGCTTTGGTGATGGCTTTCTCGACGAAAACTTCTCTACGTTCTCTTAATTCTTCCTTTAAGGAAGGATCTAAAGCAGCAGCAGGTTCGTCGTCATCGTCGGTAACAGTGATGCCCTTAACGTCGAGATTATCAAGCTCAAGGGCTTCAACCATAAGACCAAATTGAATCAATCTCAATTTACAAGAATAATGATGAACTTCCAATTCATTCAAACGGAATTTATGACAAAACACACAACTGGATCTTAAGAAAATGTAAAGTTGGTTGAAAAACAAGGGATTGTACACTGGAACCGGTAATTCAATATGACCTTGATGACCAGGACAGAATTTTTCGTCGAGTCCACAAGTTGTACATAAGTTTCTGAGGAATGCTCCCAAGGCTAAATCGTACAACCCATTACTGATAGGATGACCCAAATTATCAAACACCGTTGGATTGGTGATTTGTTTGGCGGATAATCTTCTGATTTCATCCGTTGACAACACGCCGAAGTCAACGGAAGTGATCTCAGACCCAACTGGCTTGGAAATATCCATGGTTAATCGTCGAAACTATGAAGAACTAGATCTGAAAAATGATTTTTTTTATTTTTGAGATGAGGTCAAAGTTTTTTTGTGTGCGAAAATTGAAATGAGATATGAGGCACGGGTGCAATGAGGCCTATGGGAAGTGAAAGAATATTAAATAACAGAAAAGAGTGGTGAGGGAGGAAAGGGGAGAGGTGAGAGAGACCGAGAAGTTTGAGGGTCTTGGTTTTGAATGAATTGGTAGTTAAATAGTAAATTTTTTCCACTTCTTTTCAATTTTCGAAGATTTGATGGCTTCAATGAGCATCTCATTGGCTGCGAATGGAACTAGGCCGAGATGAAGTGAAGAGGAAATTAACACAGCACAAGATTCCGCAAAGAGTAAATGGGTCTTGTAATAAACGCAACCGGTCCTAAAGCAATTTAAATAGAGAAGGAATGAAAGTTATTCAAAACACATCGTTGAAGCTCTTTAATAAATCTCCTCAGCATTACTATAGACTTCGGTATCTTATGAGAGTGGGTGCATGTTCAAAGGCATTTGGTATCTATAAAATCAACAATGGGGATTGTTTAGCTCTTATACTTCTTTTAGTTGGTATTTATTAGTCTATATAGGAATTTACTCTTTCCTTCAACCAGGTATTAGCAATGGGTCGTAGAACAATTTTAATAGCTGTACTAGCATTTACGTTCGTAGGCACAGATACCCTTCAAAAGGCGCTGAATCAGATACATTTATTTGACGCCCCATGTGAGGTTATCGTACCCAAACAACCATGGCCCGAGAGTATGTCTGGTTACTATCATCGTCACTCCCGTTAATAATTGGGCACCCATGATGATAGTACAGAGATTATCTTCTCTAAGGGGACCGAACCATACCAAAGTGAGATTTATAATGGTCAAATTAGAAAACTTCTTGATTTTTCCATCTTCTCTCACCAACAGTATAAGCTTTAATTTATTCAATAAAGACAAAGTCAAAAGAATGATTTTGTTGGTGTTGGGTTTCAATTCCCCATAGCTAGGATACATCAAACCATCGGAAGGGTTGAATTTTGGCAATCTATGTCTGGGACAAGGTACGATATGGAAGAGTTGTGGCGCCGAGTAGATGAAGTTGATTATTTGGGGGAGCAAGAAGATAAGCAAGGTTTTGGAGAAATGGCCGAGAATTCCGACAATAGCAAACACCATACCACTAAAGTAACAGTAGGTGTCGCCGACAAACACCGAAGCCGGGTACTTGTTATACTGGAACAACGCAATAGACACTCCTAAGAAGGGTATTATGAAAATGGCCGAGAACCGGTGAGATTCGATAGCTGCCTGGGGTGCTGAGTCCGAGAGTAAGTAGCAGAAATCATTGATCAAGAAAATGACGCCTAGCACGATTGACTGGCCCACTTCGAGTCCATTGATTCCTGCGAGAATATTGATGGAGTTGGGAGAGAAGATGGAGATGGCAGACATGTAGACGTAGTAAAAAATCCCCAAATCCAACAATTTCGGTTCGTCGTTGGAGTAGGTGTAATCATCAAACAAGGTATTGAATGATAAGCCTGTGACCTTTGTAGCGACATGGTTACCAGCTTTAACGAAGAAGTTGAGGATTTCGAGGAAAATCTCACCTCCTGGAAATGAATGGGTGACGAACTTGGGTACCACGATGGAGGTTACACTGAAGTCCACGTAATACACAATCAATAGCGGTAAGGAAGCCACTGCCGGTAAGAAAAACTTGTGTCTCCACCTGATGTCGAACAAATCGTCGAAGATCCCGACCAACATCGTCGTCTGAAGACATAGCACCGCACTGAGGTACTCTGCTAGTTTGTTATGAGGGAACAATTGATTGTTATTCACCGAGTTATACTGGTCAGTGTAGGTGGACGACATATCGGAGTCATTAGAGCTAACAGAGATCAAGTACTTGAAGAAAATGAACGGAATGAGGCCAAACATAAGAAACAAGTATGTCACTGACGACACTACACCCATTGACTCGGCAATTTCTGGCACTGGTGGAGGTTTGGACATGTCTCTGCCTTTCAATCCGATCTTGATGAAGCTGGAGGAAACACGGGGGATAAGCGAATGGGTGACGACATAACCAAGGATGGAGAATGCCACCAGGGTCTTCAATGGGTGGTTGGGGGCAATCAAGGCCACCGCCACCACCAACAATGTGAGTTTGAATAGGTTTACCATGGCCCGGCGAATGAGTCCGGCTGTCAAAAGTAATAGCTGTCAAACAGAATCGGTCGCAGACTCAAATGCAGGAGAAGTTAAGACGAAAAAAGGTACGGGCCGAAAAGGGGACAGGACTGGTGAGAAATGGGCTGAAAATAAACAGTCTGAGATGGGAAGTGGACCGAAAAAGCGATGGCTGGTGCGAAATGGGCCGACGATGAATGGTCTGGGCAGAGAAATAGAAGGCCTGAGAATAGGCGAAACTGCAAATAAAGACTCATAACTGGCAAATTATTGTGTTAGATCCATCCCATCTGTGTTCCGGACAACTGGCCAACCCTTATTTCAGTCAATCAGCTCCAATAAGAATCTAGTCCTTCTGGTCTTCTTGCTCTGGCCCTGTCCGCGAAGCTTCGCACCATTCCGGCCTATTTCCTAGCCCCCTCCAGCTTCGCACCATCTTCTGGCTAATCTCGCTTAACAAAACTAACACTTCTCCATTCCGCCTTCTCTTCTTCTCTATCTCTCTCGCTCCACAGCATGATACCTTTTATATCAGGGCACGAGGAGCTCATCCATGACATCAAGTACGACTTCTACGGCAAGCATATAGCCACTGCCTCGTCTGACCAGCACATCAAAGTGTTTGACCTCGACTCGTCCACGTCTACTTGGGTCCTCAATGACCTGTGGAAAGCCCATGACTCGCTGATTGTCAAAGTGTCGTGGGCCCATCCCGAGTTTTCCAGCTCCAAGATCCTTGCTAGCTGCTCGTACGATAGAACCGTGAAGATATGGCAGGAACAGCCCGACGAACTCCATGGTTCTGGCAGAAGATGGGTCAAATTGGCTACCTTGGCCATAGAATCATACGGACCGATTTACGATGTTGTGTTTGCTCCCAACCACTTGGGCCTAAAATTGGGATGTGTAGGGTCTGATGGTATCTTTCGAATCTACGAATCTTTGGACCCATCTAATCTCACCAATTGGGCTTTGACCACCGAAATCCCCATCTTAAGCCTGCAACTCCCCGCTAAGAGTCTCCAGAGTAGTTTTGGCATTGAATGGTGCCCGGCTAAATTCACATCGACGGAGAAATTCATCGTTATCGCTTTAGATCAGGGTTTTATCTATAGTACAGCAAAGTCCAGTAATAACGAATTGACCGAAGGGTCATTCAATGATGATTTCATTGACGGGGAAAACACCTCTCAGCCTAAGAATAAGTACGTTAAGATTGGCAGCTTGCCCGAACATAACGGACTAATCAGGTCAGTGAGCTGGGCCCCTTCAATGGGCAGAAGCTACCATTTAGTTGCTACGGGTTGTAAAGATGGGTTTATTCGAATCTTTAAGCTCACAGAATCGAAGAATGGAGAGTTGAGAATTGAAACTTTGGCCAAGTTGAATGACCATAAGCTGGAAGTATGGAGAGTTGCTTGGAATTTGACAGGAACTATATTAAGCTCGGCTGGTGACGACGGCAAGGTGAGGTTGTGGAAATGTAATTATTTGAATGAATGGAAGTGCATGAGTGTTGTTAATACCAGCACTCCAGAAAGCGAAAAGAAACCATGACCAAGTCTTTTATCTAAATCCTACAATGAACCGCGTGATGAAATCGCATACACTGGTTCTTTTACGGGACGAGTTTATTGTTATTGACATTTTCAGAGAAGACGGCTATAAGTTAAGACAAAGGTTACAAACCTCTACCTCTAAATGGCTCTACGCTGACTGACAGTCTGAGTCAATTTATTATTCGACAAAGGTGGACCCTTTAAACCCGTGTACATATCCTCATATCGTTCTTCCATTGACATGAGATTTTGGCTTCGAACTTTTCTTGACTTTTAAGAAATAGTCCCGAACACTCTCTAATCGGAGAACAGTTCAAATACCCAAAGATACGAGATCTTATAACTAAACCATGCATCATGGGAAATATCTATTGAAAGTCGTTACCTATATATATATTACAGTTATATTGCTCTTCAGTCCTTCTTTCTTTTCTTTTGCTTCTCGGTTGTATTATCTTCTAATTGATTCCATAAATCTTCTTCGTCGCTTTCTTCGTCTTTAGCAGTTGTAATATTTCTCTTCTTGGTTTTGATTTGCACCTTTCTTTCCCCACCATCTTCCACCTCTTCTTCTTCGTCCTCTGCATCAAGGAACAAAATGTCACTTATTTGCGTTCCAACATACACTTTGGCCACAATCTTTCTAGTCTCTATCTCAAATACTCTCAAGTACCTGTCTAATCCCCCAACTGCAACTAAACCTTCTTCATAGGCAAAATCAGCCCCGAAGGTTGCACCGGTGTTTCCTCCTTCGGAGTACTTCCCAAGTAACTTTGGTGTTGGTCTGATGATAGTTCCGGCACTCGCAGAACTGATTTTGAAACCATGAGGATCTATTTTGCTCAATGTGTACTTGGCCACTAACTTATGGGTGTCAGTGACGATGATTTCGTTTTGGTCTTCGTTGGCAAAATTTAATGTGATAAGAGGTTTTTCGTTAATTTTGAAATCATTCAATGGACTTTCACTTTTACTAGTATCATATAATCTTAACTGCCCATATCTTGTAGCAGTGATTAGTTTGTAACCTTCGCTGTCCTCTTCTTCAAAGAATTTGATTTTGCTGATCCACACTGGAACTCTCATGTCAAGGTGGTCATTAGGAACGTTTTTACAATCCAAAATCTTTTCGATCTTCAAAAATTCTTTGTTTTCGAATGTTTTCTTGCTGATTTTCTTATCAATCGAGAATAATCTGATGATTTTAAGGTCTATTTCTTTACCTCCATAAGCGAAGACCCCGACTTCGTTTGGATTACTGACAAAATCTTCAATTTCTTTGTTTCCTTCCAATTCCACTTCTTTTGGCTCAACGTCGAATTTGTTATCGTTCAAGTAAACGACAAAGATCTTTTTAAATTTTGATGCCACGACTATGATATCTTGGGACTCAATACATGAAAGTGAAACTGGCTTATCCCCTTGTTTTATGGATAGTTTATATGAGTGTAAAAGTTTGAATGGTTCTTCTTCATTTTCTTCGGTCAATTCATTGATTCTTAAAGTCCCGTCTAACCTTATTGATACAAGATACTGGTCTTTGTATTGTTTCATGAACACCACTCTTGATCTGGAAGTGAATGCTTTGGTTTCATCTTCAAGCACCGTCACCGATTTGGGTTTTTGGCCATCTTTCTTCGATGTATCAGTTCCTCTGTTGCACACTACTTCCTTGATACCACCTATTTCGTCTGCACTCACCAAAAGTCTCATGTTTTTTGAAGTCTATAGTACTGAAATGAAGCTCATCTCAAATTTTTTTTCAATTCGCAGATGCGATTTTTCACAACCATTTTGACGTACAACCAAAAAAAACGTCAAAGAACAGCAACTGCTTCTTTCAGTGTAAAAGAACTTATCACGTCTTCAAGCAGTAAGTTGAATTCTAAAATTTAGTTAATTGAATTCTAAAATTTTGAAGAATTGGAAAAGTCAGATTTTCTAAATTTTTCACATTCCTTCTGAACTCGACGAAATATTCGAAGTAGTCAGCGCAGAAATCAGAGAAAATTCAGATTTCTGCACTTTTTCAACAAAATTTATATTTATATATTTACAAATTAAAAACTAAAACTACTTTATTCTTATGTCAAGGGACTGATTAACAAGACTAAGTTCTTACTTTTCAAAAACAAAGTAGGCTTTATAAAGATATTAGACCTACAATGGACCTACACAGGGCCGACGTAATTGGGCTTATGAGGTGATATTTTCTTTAAATGCCTTATCTCACCATATTAGGAAAATTTACCTTCCCGAAATCCCCAATATATGGGGCGTACATTAACATACATTGACTTTGTCTAATGTGAGGAATACCTTTTGCTTGGGGGGGGGGGGGGGTGCAATGTAGCTAGTGCGGCTAATGTGATCTGTATGTGAGTATAAAAGATGGTAGGTAGTCTCCCTAATCTCCCTTCGCTAGCCTTTGGCATTGAAGTTGGCTTAATCCACCAACACGCGACATATTTTCATGTGGTTTCGACTGACTTTGTTCTAAATCCACAATTTACTTTCGTGAACACACAGTAAAGTATCCCGCAGGATGCAGAAGTCCGTCCGAAAGCTCCCTTTCGCTTCCATTTTGACAGCAGAATTCAAGTGACTTTCATTGTACGCTATATTTTTGATATCATGATACCAGACAGCCACCTAAAATCCAAGAAGAATTATCCAATATATCTTGCCCTTAAATTTCAACTTCTGGGGTGACTTATAATGAAATCTTTCAAAGAGTACGAATGGTTTGTGAAATACAAAACCCGGACTCAAAATCAGGACTGCAACTCATAGAAAGCGGTCCCTTGGCCTAGTTGGTTAGGGCGTGGTGCTAATAACGCCAAGGTCAGCAGTTCGATCCTGCTAGGGACCACTTCTTCTTCTTTTTTTTTTTCCTTTTTTTTTTTGAACTTTCAACAACCCCTTATATTACATATAAAATCATACGGATAAGATAAGGGAATATATAGGCGAAAATTCATTAGGGGTACAAATCCCGATCCAAGCTTTTTTCTTTCAATTGAGCGAATGTGTGTTTGCAGCTATATGGAGAGCTACAGCCATGGATAGCTATTAGGAAGCAGGACAGGGCACTATGACTTTCATAGTTAGATGAACTAAGTATAAAGATATCTGAAGTGTATGAGGAGACATCCATTCTAGAATTAGATCATTTTTGGTGGAGACCTCCTATTTGGGGATGTTTAGTTGGCGATATTTGTCATAGTCCCAGAACCGAAATTTGTCGCGAAGACACCCCCAAACTTTTCTTCCTCTGCTCAACGCAAAAAATGAAACCACTTGACTGGCAAACAAAAGAAAACCAAAAACTGGGGTTTTCCCAAAGTCTTAAGTGAAAATAAAAGAAAATGAACAGGAGATCAAACAACAAATCGGGCGTGTGGCGTAGTTGGTAGCGCGTTCGCTTAGCATGCGAAAGGTCTCCGGTTCGACTCCGGACTCGTCCATTTTTTTGAACCTCTTAACGTCCTTTTGACCTCACAGGTTGTGTAAAACAATATAATTACTAAGTACTTCTGGCTGGAAGGAGCAGAATTGAGAAACTCTGGGGAAGAAGCCAAGAAAGAATGGGGTCCGCTCTAGGTATGAACGTCTGTGTTATAGAGAGATCCTTGAACGTCTGGTCTCTCAGGGAATGGATGGACCATCCCGCTTCGAAGAATACCTTTGTTGTCTATAAACAAGTGATTAGAACTCTGTTACACCTTGTATTTATTAGCGTGGTAGTACGTGCGAAGTTACGATAGCAATGACATTTAACAATAAATTTTTTTCTCCTAAACATCTTGCTATTTCCTTCATAAGAAAGTATCAATTGCATGGTTTAACCACATTAGATCGTACTTTGTGATCATCTCTAATCTACTCGATAAATTCCTCATGTTACTGAAACTACATTTTTTGCAACAATTTGAAGTTCGGGTAACCTCATGCGATGTGGTTCATACACACTTTTCACAAAATGTTTTCAGGTTTTTTTTCTAGCGAAAATTTTTTTCACCTCACAGTTAATTTTTCGCTTGTAAAATTTTTCACTTCCGTCTCATCTCTTTTCTTCATCATAATACATATTGTTAAAGATGGCTCCTCCACAAGTCTCAGTTATTTCTGCTCAAGGTGAACAAACCTCCACCCAAGTCCCATTACCAGCTGTTTTCTCAGCTCCAGTCAGACCAGACATTGTCCACTCTGTTTTCGTAAAAGTTAACAAGAACAAGAGACAAGCTTATGCTGTTTCTGAAAAAGCTGGTCACCAAACCTCCGCTGAATCCTGGGGTACCGGTAGAGCTGTTGCCAGAATTCCAAGAGTTGGTGGTGGTGGTACCCACCGTTCTGGTCAAGCCGCTTTCGGTAACATGTGTAGAGGTGGTCGTATGTTCGCTCCAACCAAAACTTGGAGAAAATGGCACGTCAAAGTTAACCATAACGAAAAACGTTATGCTACTGCTTCTGCCATTGCTGCTTCTGCTGTTACCTCTTTGGTTTTAGCCAGAGGTCACAGAGTTGAAGAAGTCAAAGAATTACCTTTGGTTGTTTCCAACGACTTCGAATCTGTTACCAAAGCTAAAGAAGCTGTTGCTATCTTAAAGGCTGTTGGTGCTCACAAAGATGTCATCAAGGTTATCAAATCTAAGAAGTTGAGAGCCGGTAAAGGTAAATTAAGAGGTAGAAGATTCACCCAAAGAAGAGGTCCATTAGTCGTCTACGCTCAAGATAACGGTATCGTTAAGGCTTTGAGAAACATCCCAGGTGTTGAAACTTCTGACGTTAAACACTTAGGTTTATTACAATTAGCCCCAGGTGCTCACTTAGGTAGATTTGTTATCTGGACCCAAGGTGCTTTCGAATCCTTAGACTCTGTCTACGGTTCTGACTCCACCAAATCCATCAGATCCAACTACACCTTGCCATCTAACATCATCTCCAACACTGATGTCACCAGATTAATCAACTCTGCTGAAGTCCAAGCTGTTGTTAGACCAGCTGGTCAATCCACCCAAAAGAGAACTCACGTCTTAAAGAAGAACCCATTAAAGAACAAACAAGTCTTATTGAGATTAAACCCTTACGCCAAAGCTTTCTCTGCTGATAAGGTTGCCTCCACCAAGGTTGAAAAATCTAAGGCTAAGCCATCTAAGGGTCAATTCACCACTGTCTTAAGAGATTAAATGTGAAATGAAAGTCTACTCAAGTTTCATTATTTATACCTCAAATGTGAATAAAGAATGTTATATAGTTTGACTGAATTAAATAATATACACTCTTTAGGCAAACTTTAACTGTAGATGCAAAATAGAGAAGCGAGAACGACAGCAAGTGCATATCACTAACGTCGATCTTGTAGTTTCAGGTCCCACATATAGAAATAATCCTTCCTTTCGAGTGCTGATATCGTATACTGGTTGTTTGCTTAAACGAGACTATGCATCATGTCACAAATCGAGATGACAGTGCGACTGCATATGCAGCTGCAAAACCGGAAAATCACCAGCAAATAGATACAAAATAGTTCTCTAATAGGGATCCAGGAAGATGGAATAGGCCCAGGGAACTATAAAAGTCAGTCTATTTTTATAACTGGTACTACAAATGAAATCATATTTTTATAAATTTTTATTGGCAAATGCCGTCATTATAAGTTTTAACCGAAAAACCTGAATATAACCGTAGAAACAGAGACTAATTCGTTTTGAGACAAAGAAGTTGCTTTGTAAAAAGTCTGATATAGAAGTTAATAAATTGCTTAACCGCTCAATGGTTTTAGAACGTTTTCCTCAAAGTAGCTTTTGCCAGTAGCAGAGTCAGTACCGACAATATTACCTCTAGTGTTCGAGTATTCACAGATGGTATATTGTCTCCAAGCATTGTTACATGTAACCATGGCACAACCTAATTGACTAGTAGATTTCCACACAACCTGGGTAAAGTGGCCTGCGGCTTCAGAGAAACCTGGGTTCGAATAATCGTAGAGAGAGATCTCATTGTACCAAGCATCCACTGGCGATTTTCCTCCAACATAACCAGCAGCCAAATTTTCACCATATGGTCCACCAGAGTGAATTAATTGGACGTTATCACAGGAAAAGGAGTTAGCAGCGTAATTGGCAGCATATTGAGCTAAAGTGTTGTTCCATTGCAAGTCTTGAACGCCGTGAAGAGCTCTTTTAGCGTTGTGCTCCGATAAAATGTCCCTTTCAAAATCAGAAGTAGGGGTGGAGCCTGTATTTGATGTGGTGGAGGTCGTGATGGTAGAAGAAGACGTGGTGGTTGGAGCGGGGGAGCTAGTAGTTGGGGTAGTCGAGGTAGTAGTTGGAGTAGTGGAGGTAGTAGTTGGAGTAGTGGAGGTGGTAGTTGGAGTAGTGGAGGTGGTACTAGAGGAAGTGGAAGTAGTAGTTGGAGAAGTGGAAGTAGTAGTTGGAGTAGTTGAAGTAGTAGTTGGAGTAGTTGAAGTAGTAGTTGGAGTAGTTGAAGTAGTAGTTGGAGTAGTTGAAGTAGTAGTTGGGTTAGTTAAAGTAGTAGTTGGGTTAGTTGAAGTAGAGGTACTAGAGGTTGTTGGAGTAGTAGATGTAGTTGGAGTAGAAGTAGTTGTTGGAGTGGTAGTTGGGATAGAGGTTGTTTCAGTAGTTGCATCCTGAACAGTAGGAGTATCCGTAGTAGGAGCTTCAGTGTTTGCAGTCGTGGTTGGAGTAGCAGCTGGAGTAGTAGTTGGGGATGGTGGAGGACCCTGGACTCTTATCACGGTAGTTTCAATTTTCGTGACGGTGTTAGTGGTGAAAGTTTTCCACTCAGTTTGGGCAGCTGCAGTATGGACTCTAGTTATGACAATAGGGGCAGCTTGAGCGATTGAAATTAACGCTGAAGAAGCAATGACTAAGTTATTTATTCTCATGATGAACGAACGTAAGTGTTAATTGTAAGAAATGTGTTCTAGATAAAAGAGTGTGGGAGTCTGTTAAATGAATGTATGTTTAAAAGAATGTGGGCGTCTTGCGAACGAGACTAAGGACAGACTATGGACTACCGTAAAAGAGTGACTGGAGTTGAATAATCGAAGCTCACGAAAATTGAAGACCCTTGTAGTTTTATATACCTCTAGATCATTTGCTACTGCAACGTCCATTTGGTGCAGTAGCCAGCAGCACAAAGGTCGTAACTATAACTAGCACCAGCATAAAAAATTAAATGACGTGCATAACCACATCGGAATAGGTTATTGTGGTAGATTCACCGAGAGCGAATATCTTACTTGCTGGATAAACTATGGTGCAGATTAGATCTTTGGCTATTGCATTGTTAGAAGTGTAAATGCTGCAAAGACAAGGCTAAAAAACTAGAATCAATGCGCACCAAAAATGTACCAAGTATTACTTCATGGACTTAGTTAACCGTCGTTGTAGATGTTTCATATCCAGACTCCGACTTGAAACAGACTAATGGTCATCACGAAGAGGAATGGGCATAGCATGAGGAGGCAGTAGACAGGGAAGTACCTTGACCGTTACGTTCTGACGTAAGGGAAAACGGTATGCAGCATCGGGTGGTTATTTTGCATCGCTGGCTATTACTGCAAAAAAAGCGAGCCAGCCATTTTCCAGAAAATATCCGTACACCAAAATCTCGAAAAGAAACTTTAGATCCGTACATCCTCGCATCGGTTGAAATAGGAGTAATTCCTCCCTTCTAGATTGCAAGTTGACACAATCATTGCGCTCTGCTTCCACACAAGCTGTAGACTCCCTTTCCGAGACCTGTACCTCAGCTATTTGAGCCGAATTGTATCCACCTGTGTTGTTTCTATTGCTTAACCCATGTTCACTCTTCTCCTTCTTTCCTCCCAATACTGGCCCACCACCTTCCTCCATTAGTAGTTCCCTCCGGCTTTTCAACTGTCATCTTATCTGCAGGGAGACGATAGTTACACAGACAGTCGCATCACATTCATATACGACAGCCATCAATCACCGCAGCAACAGTGCCAACTCGGCAAATTTCACACGTCATTTTTCTTTGATTCACACAAAAAAAAACCTAGAACAACTCCTTTTTCTTTCGCTATCCGGACGTAGTCATGTTGAAAGGTCTAAGAAAGAAGGCGTCGATCCTACTGTTGACGTCGCAAACTCTGAACCTGAGTGAGATTTCCAATGATTCCCACTCCTTCGATAAGATCTTGAAGCAAGTTCATGATTTCGAGATCGCGCTTCAAGCCATGGATTACCTTCTTGACGATAGAACTCCCCAAGGAACAGATTTGTTGATTGCAGAGTCCAAGAGACATAAGAAAGCGCAAACAGATCAACCAGCGGCTATATTCCCGTTGGCATTGGGGGTCATGGAATTCATTGAAGCCACCTTGGGGTTTGAACCAGAAATCATGGCCAAGGCCCATTCCACATTAACCGAGGCCGAGTCGGCATCCTTGAACAACTCGAAATACAACTTGAAACATTCGTTGGCCACTTCGCATATCTATCCTCCAGGTACTGAGTTTCAGGTCACCTATGCTGAGCTGACTTTGTTGAATGCGTTGGTCATGTTGTTAACGGAAAACAACGGGATGGTGGAGAGTGCGAAGGCTCTTTTCAAATTACGGAGGGCATATCAAACCTTGGACTCTGTTTACAAGAGAATCAAAGAACTGGAGCCTTTATTCAACAAAAACTTGGCTAAGTTCAGGAAAGAAGCCAATAGTAAGAATATCAGTACGGTTGATTTACCAGGATTCAACTCTAATGCCTCGTCGACAGCATCATTACCTCAAGATCTCAAATTGATTAAGGAATTGGAAAAGGTCTATCAAATGAGAAAGCGTAGGGTTGAAGGTTCAAGCTTATCAGATAACCAAAATTGCAATTTATTCAAATCAACTTCGCTGTTGGCTCTTTCAAAGAACTTGCAAGTGTATGATAGCATGACTCCAATGAGACCGGTATCTCCTAATCCCCAATTCATCCATCAAAACTCAAAGTTCTTGAATGAAGAGAGTAGTTTGAATCCAAATAAGAAATTGAACCTCGATGAGGTTGAAAACGAAATTCAAGATAAAAACGGTGGTGATGATGTGGAAAATGAAGACGAAGACGACGAGTTGTTTTCTGATGCATTGGAAACTCCCCAGCCCTCATTCTTCAATGATTCTGCCTCTTCAATCCCGGACCCAAGTTTATCTGGCACCACCGAGGCTTCAATTATATCCAACACTGATTCCAACTTCTCTGATAGTCCAGGCAATGACACCCACCTTCATGTGTCCACCATAGATGAATTCATTCATTCCGGAGTTCAATTGTGTTTTGGAATTCTTCAACTTGTTTTGTCGCTAATTCCTCCAGCTATCGGGAAGGTTTTGTCAATTGTTGGTTTCAAGGGAGATAGAACCACTGGTCTTAAAATGTTGTGGAGAACAGCAATAACAAGTAGAAACATTCATGGAGAATTGGCACTATTATGTTTGCTTGTCTTTTATGATGGACCAGTTCAATTTATTGATGTTGGATTCCAATTGCCAGATAATCATGATTCCAACGTAAAATCCATATTGAACATCGAAAACTTATCAAGTATAAATGATGGTGATGTGGAAACGATTCTTAAGAATCCTAATTTGTATACCCCACAATTATTGAAAAAGGCAAGAAACTTCTTCCCCCACAATGCTCTCTGGCTCTTACAAGAAAGTAGAATTTTGGCATCTCAAGGAAGATTAGATGAGGCTTCTAAATTGGTGCAAGACTTCACGGATGATCCAACTACTGAAATTCAAATGCAACAGGTAAAATCATTACTTATATTTGATCGTGCAATGTTATACAGTTTCAAACATGAATTCGATGAAGCAGCTCGTGATTTCATCGATTTAGTGGAGATCAGCTCTTGGACAAGAGGTCTTTATTTGTTTTTAGCAGGTTCATGTTACTTAGCTAAGTATAGGATGATAAAAATGGGACTAGTTAAGGTAGATGAAGCCGAAAGACAAGAGCTACTTGATAAATATGAAAAATTGGCAGAGCACAACTTTAAAGAAGCTCCTACGTACGTTCCTGGCCATGGTGTTAATGCCACCAATAAGAAAGGAGGCATTGGTGGAGGTAATAAGCAAATGCCATTCGATAAGTTTTTGTTAAGGAAATTTAGACACATTGAAGCGGTCCGTAAAGAGCATCCCAAATTATCATTCATTGAATGCGTTGGTACCAGTCCAATTCACGAATTGATTTATTTTTGGAATGGATACAACAGAATGAATCAAGAGCACTTGGACTTAACTTATAGAATTTTAGGTTATACAGGAGCCAAAAATACGCCGGGATCTGCAAATGATGACATCACGAGCTATTTGTCCATTCCAGAAACTAAGGATGAGGGTATGATTCGTTATTTCTTGCAAAGTATTGCATTAAGACAATTAGGAAAAGTCAAGGAGGGATTATCCTTACTTGACAGTTATGTGATCTCAAAATATGTCACCAATGACTCATTGGTTGGCTTCAAGTTTACTAAACTCACATACAGCCCTTATTTATACCCTACTGCTCTATATGAGAAGACGATGTTTAAGTGGATTTTACAAACTTCGGTGCCTAAATTCAGTGTTGAACATGCCACAACTGAGTCTTTGAGTTGGTTGAAGAGAGCACAATTAGTATCTGATATTGGAGACTATGAATTGAGCAATAGAACCAATATGAGAATTAAAGCTGCTGGTGACCGATTAGAACAGTTAGCACATGAAGCAGCGTAGACCGCTCAGACAATTTTTTTTCTTTTGACTAATCATTCTGAACCTCAAAACCATTCAATTCGAAATCAAATTATGGTAAAAACTTAATTAAAACCCCCTGACGGCAGGCTGCTTCCAATGCAAGGGCCTGTTGTTTATTATTAAGGAGCACAAATTATCCATTACACTCTTTTTCGCATATTTACATTCTTTCAATCATTATTGTCGTTAAAATTTTATTTAAGAAATGGTAATGATTCTTATAAACTATATATATTCTAATGCATAACTATCAGCTTAATTTAGGGTTTTAATTAGCTTTGAGCAAGAAGAGCACGGGAAACTTCAATCAAATCACTCTGTAGAGTAACAAGTAGAATAAGCAGCCTCCGAGTCTTTATTCGGATCATCAAATATGCCTTCATGAAAGTCCTAAAGTAATATTATGGATTTCTAATAGAGGGAGTCCAATTAGAGCCTAGGGGAGTATTGTAACAATGAATTTCAATGGTGTGTCTAGCCAAAGCAAGACTATTCACGGATAACCCAGAGTATGTCGAGGAGTTTCCATGACAGCTCTAATTAAAATAAGTCTCAACCATGGAGTATGCAACGTTGAATCTAAACACAAGACTTAGGAACCAACCAAGAGCCAAAACAGGAAAAACTCCAGCCACAATAATCATCTGAAGTGTCTTGGCTGGATTTGCACCGCCGTTTGCCTTTCCATTATAAGCATTCAAGTTATTGATGAAAGGCAATGAATTGAAGCCATAGAAACTTATGACGAAATAGTATCCAATGGCCCCAAAATATAATGTATTACCCAAAAGCAAAGCAAAGAAAGACTTTTTGATTCTAATCAAGGGTAAAAGAAGAAATTGGAGAATATACAACAAACACCAAATGATAAGAAAGGAATTACAATGAATGTCAAAGCAGAACCCCCATTCAATATAATTGGCATTATACTTGGAAAATCCCGTGCCATTGAAAATTCTGTTTGCTATCAACCACGTAATAGTGGATATCACCACTCCAGTAAGGTAAAAATCAATCATCACCATATAAATGATCAATTTGGTGATATCCCAGATATGAGGACTATAAGCGATTCCCCATGCCACGGCACTTACGGAGAGGAATGTCGTTAGCAAAATCAAGAATGAAGGATCATCACGGGCATAGCTGGATTTCCCATTCTGCGTCTGTTGTTGTTGCTTATAATAATGAGATCGATACATTTTTTTAGGGTTTATTATTAAATTCACCATTTCCCAAATGGCAGTTTCGAAATCGAGGGTATTCGGCTTAAATAATCGCTTGAACATTTTCTTGAAGTTTTGCAATTTGCTACTTTTGTTTCTTGGTATGAAATTGTTATCTTGATACACTGATGATGCCGAAGAAATATACGAGTTTCCGGCAATGGACCCGTCATGGCCTCCAATAATGGAGCTCTGGGCTAAGGACCCACGGTGAGGACTCAGCGATGCGCCGGTCTGAGGGAAAAGGTCCTGGGTGGTGTATGGGAGATTAACTCGTTTACTCATGAATCCGCAGAATTGGAAGCCTAGTGCAGCAAAAGGAGTGGTAAGAAAGGTGGCTTGACGAGGTCCAGATCAGACGTGGACCAGATCATACGTGGGTACATTAAAACCCGTACACCCAAAATGATTACGTACTATCAACTCATCAGCTAACCGAAAGCTGATCAAAGTGTATAGTAGATGTTGCGACAAAGTCTACTGTATATTATGTACTAATAATGTCTGCTTATGAGAAGATCGCCCTTTAATTTGCTGTGAAAGAAGGCCTTCTCTGTGTTCAGTATACACCCATGCATCCGGTATATTGCACCCATTGAAGGCTGAAACCAATACGGCTTAGTCCTGCTTTTGTCCAGCAAATGGCCATTATGGTGTTTAGCCATATTGTGTACAGTAAACTCGTCATCTGCATTCACAAATGGCAAATTACAATCTAATAAATATAAGACCACCGTTATATACACTTCTATCTATGTGAGACCCATATTCATGTTGCAGCCAGAGTTCATAGATGGAGGAAATAATCATGGCTTCAATGCTTAGTTACGGAGACGGACGTTCTTAGCCATGTTCGAAATACTACTTTCGTAGATGCCCGCGTCTTCACTTGAAACTTCAGGTTCAGCATCCAGTTCTGGGTTCTCTGGCAAGAATTTAGTCAACTCTCTTGACCAAAGATCTCGGAGATAAGCTTCCTTATTATCGAAGTTAATAGCTGAAGCGCTTGGAACTTCACTAGAGCAACTGCAATACCAGGGGACGCTTTCTTCCAGTTTCTTAGCTTTTGACCTCTTGTAGTCGCTGTTTAACTCAGTAACTCTGTTGATGAAGCCTAGAACACCGGTATGAGACCGCATACCTTTGCTATCATTTGACGAAAGAGTGCTTCCAAATCTGAGTCTTATCAGAGTATAGTCTGATAAGATGGTATCGTGCTGAATTTTGATGCTATAATTGAAGGAATCACCGAACGGAGAAGTGTTTGTCTTGTTTCTGAATACCATTAAAGAAGATGGGGCATCTGCTTTAGAATCTCCATCTGCCTCATAAAGATCACGATAATCCAACACTCGTTGCTGAGTTCTGCTCACTCCAGTATTCTTGGTTCCTTGTGTACCTACGGTATTCATCTTTTGAACAAAATCATTCTGAAAGTCGTTGATTTCCTGCAAAATTTCCTGAAGACGCTTACCTTTGGCCTCCAGATGTTTGGGAGAATGAGTAGTGTACAGGGTGGAGGTATCCCATTGCTCCATGTTGTATTGGGTTTCTGTCAAGTCGTAATCGGTTTCGTTGTCATCATCATACTTTCTGGTGTGAAGCTCATCGTCTTCGTCATCGTCCAGCTCACTTTGGTACCGAGGTCTTGAGTCTTTGGTAGTGGATCCTGACATAGAATCATGAGGTAGCTTACCTGTCATCGGCACCAACGAATGCATGCTGTTATGAGCAAGGTTTATCAAATGGCTCATCTTATTATAGATTTTGTTCGTGGTGGACGCAGCTGTTGAACTAGATGCTAGTGACGGAATTTGGGTTGAATTTCGCTTGGAAACAGTGGGGTCTAAGTTCTGGAATGAATTATCGGTGGTTGGAGCTGCTGCAATAGGTCTTTTCACATCGTAATTATCCTTTAGTACCGTTAGAGGAGAAATGCTGGCCTTATTTCGATCTTCCTCCGGTAAAGAGATATCGGATTTATGTCTCGGGAGGGTAGCATTTGACTTATGCGGTGTTAGAGCCGAATTTTCTTCATTACCTGCTTCTGCCAGAGGAAGACCATTCCATTGTTTTACGGGAGGCCGTTGTTCATGAACCATAGGAATATTTTTATTTCTACCCACTCCATGATTCAAACTGTTTGCAGACACTGAACGATATAGTTTCGGCATTTCCTCATTATGTTTAAGTTGGGGGTGATGATGGTGGTGGTGGTTGGAAAGAGCGGCTTGAAGCAAGTGATCTTGTTGCTTATTGCTCCGTGACGAGGGGTTGGTCGACCGACTTCGGGTGCCGGCCCCACTACTGACTTCTCTGTCTTTGGCAAGTTCTTGCAAGCTAACGGTGCTCGTACGGGTGCTGCTTCTGCTTCGGCGCAGATGAGACCGCCCTTGGCCTGAGTTTGGAGCCTGTATCATCTCCAGGCAATTTAAGGTGTCGAATGAAGTCTTTATTCTGTCTCTTCTCAATGTTTTGAGGTTAATTCTTTAAAATGTCTTGTTCTTGTTAAATCAGCGACTTGAATCCATCGACGTGCATTATCTAGTGACACAAAAACAAAAGAACAAAATCATATCAGAATTAAACTCGGTCCAAACGATACGGCCCAATTGGCCAGAATGGCGTCCGACCGGGCCCAAATGGGTACGCACAGGTTGAAAATGAGCCCAGCTAGGCCTAAACTGGTCCAAAATACAGGAGCAATTCCTGGAATCACTTGTAAATCTACTTTTCCCCTATGTCTGGACTCCATAGACCCCTAATGCCAAAATACCTTCAAAGTACTCTGGATTGTCTCTCTCGTCTGGCATGTGGTCTCTCTCTTTTGTCCGTCTCCCTTCTGAAACACGATACAGCGCTCCAGCATTGGACTGGGCCCAGGTTAACGGATGTTTATTGTTATGCTTATATACAAAATGCTTATCGGCACGTGATCATCTCTATCGACCAATCAAATGCGGCACCGAATGATTGCAAACTACGCACTCTTAGGACAAGCATATGATCTGTAGCTAGCCCAGTTGAATCTTCTTGAGGGTTATAGTTCAGCAATACGATCTTTAGCTGGCCAAAAAGAACCCTCTTGGAGTTCAGTTGCTCTAAAATCTAGCATATGAACTTTAGTTGGCCCATTTCTAGACCACTTTGAGCAAATTCAATGAGTAATTTCTGTCTTTTGATCACAAGGGAACTTAATGATATGATCTCTGATCTGTAATGAGTAATTAGATGATAGGTTTTCGAGCTGGTATTATTCTTCTTTGCATTAATCTCTTCAAATATTTTTGACAAGTCTTCTACAGTCTTGTTAAGGTAATCTTGCATGGACTCGAAGATTTCTGAAAAATTGGACTTATCGAGGTAAAAGGCAAAGCAGTAGGTCCATTTGAGAGACTTTCTTCCATTTGTTAATGCCTTGATTGCGTCATGAAGAAACTGAATATCTGTCCATGAAAGATCTTCATCTTGGCCCAGCTTTTGACGCTCGTCCATATAAATTTTCATCTTGTGATCGACTTTATCTATAACCCTTTGGTCCCCTTTCATCGATGATTCATGAACAGCAAATCTAGAATAGAAATGTAGATACCTCTGTAGCGACAATCTCTTTGATTGTTGTGATCTCTTCACTGAATCAACAGCTTCAGGATCAAAACGGTTACATTGAAAGAACTGTCTCCCGTGTAGTTTCCATTCTCCAAGACAGATCCAACAAAACTCATACAGACATTTCTTACAAGTCATATGATTGCACCCACCACTCTTTTCAATCAGAGAATCGCATTTGGGACAAGCTTGGGTATTTGCTTGAATCCAGTTTGCGGTTTCAGAATCATCTTTGCATTTTTGAATCCATAAATCCACAATCGAACATGGACAGGGGAGGTGATTTTCTCTTTGGCAGGTATAGCAGAATTCGTGGTTATCCAAACAAACAACATTGGTAATATGAAACAAGTTAAAGTCTTGTTTATGCCGTTTCTCATGAATGAGATTATCATTCAGATTACCATTGACCTGCAGATCTTTGTCATTCATATGAAGCTCCTCAATTTCCTGATGTAGTTGCTCCTGGTAATTATCCTCGTAATCATCATAATCATTTCGTTCAAACTCCACCAAATTGTGACAGTCGACAGCAGGACACCATTTGAACTGTTTAGAATGACTGTCAATGTAACTTTTAGCCACTGTGATCAATAATGGGTTGCAATTGGCCTTCTTTTCGATTTTTATTCCTGATATATGGTCATGGCCCGTAATCAAATCAATATCCTTATGAGGCACAGTTAGATGGCACTTATAATGCATGCATCGGATTAGTTTTGGATTGGAGCATTCGACATCAATATACTGACCGTAACAGCTTACACAGTACTCGTGACCACATGCTAATGAGTATATTTCGGTCTGGGTGTAGGTTTCGACGCAAATATCACAGGTAAAGTCCTTTACGGATTTCAAGCCAGAAGCTGCGGTATATTGATCACTCGGTAGCCCACACGCGTCCCGAAGCTTGGGCCAATTATCATAATAGTCGTTAATTACATCATCTGACTGCCAGTTCTTGTACTGTAGCATTATAAGTAAGTCATCGATTGAGCATTGGGGGAGTTGCCCTTCGTGCAATGCTACTGCTTTTTGAATAAAGAATCTATCTATGAGCTCGCTTAGCCTCATGGATCGATAATCTAGGTTTCTTTGTTGGAAGTTCCCGTTCAAATACCCTGAGCGGCCCACAAGAGGCAGACTTCCATCATCTCCATCGTCTTCATCGTCTTCGGGGAAGATATTATCATCATCTTCAAACTCTATGCCCTCAACGTCATCGTATTCCTCGTCATAACTATCATCATCGTATTCTATGTCGGAGTAGTCGGGTGTATTCTCTTCGGTATCAGGCATGCTGTAGTGGCAATTTCCAAACGCAAGTAGGTGTATATGTGTGATTTAGGCAGGAAAACTGGTTAAAACGCGTCTGTTCTATTGAATGGTTTCTAACTCACTTCTATACCAGTAGCATGTTATTTGAAGCTTTGAATATATGGAAGAAAGCTGATGGACTTAAGTGTATGGAAATGCGTATGATTGTGTATTTAAGAAAATATGTCTGATATTTTGAGCTGCGAACGCACAAGTTATTCCGGTATGCTGAAGAGTTATTCCGGAAACTGTAGCACCAGAGCAATCAAAGGTTCGAAATATTAATTGCCAACGTTCTTATCTTGTGAGGTATTTATAGCTTTAATAGAGTGTTTAAAGCTTTTGCGTTTGTGCTGCTCTCTAGGCACTTTCTGTTTCGCATTCGTCGTATCAGTCATTGCTGCAATTTCGTACATGCAACACGTATATACAGAAATATGTACCGATCTATGTATGCTGCAGAGATCTACACTGCTATGGTAAACTTTTGGACACGTCAGCTGACCTTCCTCTATGTACTGTGGCTGAAACAGAGATGGCTGCAACTATCCTTTGTATCTCTGGCCAATCATGTCCCTTTATCTATAAATACCCCAAAGCCTTTTTAAGTATTTCCTTCTCCTGTTGAACCACTTGTTTCACCATGGCAAGCTTGATATCTCCCTTTGTATCATCATTAATTTCCACGTACTTCCCTAATCGCAGGCCGCACCACAACTTCACAAGTTGGTTGATTTCTGCCCCATACTTATCCGAATGTTTAGGCTGGTGGCCCCGAATTGGTTCATATTCGTATGGCAAGAGGATTTGGAAGATTCTTTTCGCTAACTTCCGCTCACTGGCACACTCAATGAACTTATAATGGAATATTTTATAAGGAAGAACAAGAAGTTTTGCCAATGCGTACGTTTGAGGTGTCATTTTACCATTGATGTCGAGACGGGGAGAGGTGACATAACTCTCGGGTAGGTTGTCTCTCATGATTTGCGTGTGTTCGTCATATTGCTCTTCATCATCATCGTCACCATCATCTAGTGCTGGTCTCGATTCGTACTCACATACCAAGTCGTTGACAAACTCAAAGCCCATTTCATCATACCACGAGATTTTGTTTTCTAGTTGTTTGACTTTCACCGGGGACTGTTCTGCTTTGAATTTCTTGATGTAATGCACCAACTCACTGCCCAACGATACCACGTCGTTTACGTTCTGATCTTGGGTTATAAACCCATATCTCTGAAGCAAATATGGGTTGGATAAATGGTTTCCGTAGGTGTTGAATAACTCATATTTGCCTGAGGTGTGTTTCGGAGGCCTGGAGAGTACAATGTCACAGCATTTAGAGCCATCCGCAAGCTCTTTTGCCAACTCCTCTCTATCTTGCTCAGCATCACTGTCGTATGCTACTTCTGACTCCCCCGGCTCATCTTCTTCGTCTGACTCAACTCCTAAGGATGTGGTTGATGCTTCTTCTGGGTCATGGTCGGTTTCCAGTTCAGATTCTCTTTCTTGCTCAATTTCCTCCTCGAGAGCTTGAACGTAATCCATGGTTAGCTCTTTGATAGGCTCTTCCTCGGTAGTTGACGAATTTTCATCGCTGTAAGATGAAACGTCAGATCTGACTTCAGATTCGTCAATGAGAGAATCGTTTAAGTCATCGTCAGAGGTACTATACAATTCTTGATCACTTATTCCGCTATCTTGAAGTAGTTCATTATCGCTGTCGAAATTTGAGCCCATAGAGTCGCTATCCTCTCCGTCGTCCTCATGTACACTATCTTCGCCTTTTTCCTCATCATCTTCGCCGAATACCTCATCATCTTCGCCCATTTCCTCTTCCTCCATCTCTTCTTCCATTTCCTCTTCCGTTTCCTCTTCGTGATCATCGCACTCAAACTCTCCACACTCCCCACACACATCTCCATCGCACACGAAGTGCACATCTTCTCTTCCCTCAATCCTTCCATCTCCATTCAATTCCGCAGAGGCATGGTTGAACAAATCGGCACCAGGTACTAGTGAAAGGCCATGGTAATCATCTACCTCAAATGCCCGAGATATAACAACCTGGACATAGCTGCCAAATAGAGTAACCTTGTCGCTTTCATCTCGCATAATGTCCAATTCGTCGGTTGAAGAAACGTCAAAAACAGTAGGCTTTGCAATAAACGACTCGTTGCATCGAGCAAACCTCACACACTCTACATAAAAATCCACCAACTCTTTACTCTTGAGCATGTCTAGGTAGTAGTACTCCGTATTATACAACTTTTTCTTATATTCCGACGGCCATAAACATAGGGGTAGGTTGTTAATTGTGATGCTGTCTTCCTCTTCAGGTGCTATTGATTGCAAGTAGTGATACCATGGTGACTTACTTCCTTGTGCCAACTCATATATAAACGTGAGCACTATACTATGAAGCCCCGTAGTCAAATCGATATCCGCATTAGCCAGGTCGTAGTCAACAAGCAAATTCCAAACCACTGAATTCTTCGGTGAGAGGATGTTGCTCTTGGGTATTCTCAACAACAAATTGTCATCCTCATCGTCATTCTGATCTTCTGTTGTGCTTTGATCTTGTTCTAGAGGTACATAAAACACACCAATACCAGAGGTGGTGGGTGAAATATCCAACTCCAAACGGTCTATATTCCAGAAAGCATTGGTGTCGAGCCAATACAACAAGTCTGCTAACTGTCTAGTATGAGTTAGCGACATTCTGGCCCTATTAGCTCCCCCCACCAAAATCTGAAAAATTCACCAAAAGTTCATCTCATGCATGTTGCGCTTGTCTGCAGGACGGACACAGTTGACGTTGAACCCAGACATCCCAGGTCTTTCCTAATTCGGCGGCATCGAAAATTTTTTTTCTCTTCGCCTCGAAGAGTTACCCGGTTCCAGCTCTCCAGTATAAATAGGACTGGTTCCCCAGTGGTCCCTTATTCTGGACACTAATCATCAGTAGTGGTTATACTATCTCTATATAAGATATATAACTCGTACTTCTTCGGAAGTACAACTACATAAAGATCTTAGTATTGTTCCAAGTATACCACGTTAGTGATTGTATGAATCGGACATTACGTATCAGCTAAGTATTATTTGACCTTTTTAACAGATTGGCCACAGATAATACTTCGTTTCGGTCTTTTAGAGTTAATTGCATGCTTAGTAGGTTTCGGAATAGTTCTGGCATATGATGAGCAATTTTGCTTACTCCGTGATGTCAGATTGAGGCCTGGTGCTACATCTGTAAATTGTAGAAAGAGAGATTGGAAGCTACATGGTTACCTTATCTCCTGTAGGCAACATAATGGTACTTGAGCAGCTGGCTGGTTTCCTCAGAGTTACTCTCATGAACGAATATTGAACCAACCTAGCTTACTGTATTCCTAACAAAAGCCTTTAACTGAGTTCATCAAAATACTTAGTGAGAAATTTCGTTAAACAGACCCGTGCACCACTGATATAGATGACAAAATTTTCTCAAAATTAGCGGCGTAAATCTCAATCTTCACCATTCAACCCCGTACCCGTCATGGCTCATAGATTACTAGTGAATGTGTTGTTCACCGGTGCCACGGTGTTTGGCCGTGCGTTCACCGAAGCTTACAAGCAAGCTGCCAAAGCTAGTGCTGCTGGTGCCAAAGCCGGCGCAAGCAAATCGACATCCGTAGGAGGAATTCCTGTTGACGAGGCATTAAAGATCTTGGATATCGAAAAGAAGGATTTGAATTTAAACAAGATCAATGAGAAATACGAGTACTTATTTGATGTTAATTCGAAGGAGAAGGGGAACTCATTCTACTTACAGTCGAAGGTGTACTATGCCATGGATACTTTGAGGAAGGAGCTAGAGTATCTAGAGAAGTTGAAGAAAGAGAAGGAGGGGCCCGCGGAGGGTGATAAGTGAGGCAAATAGAGGTGAGGCAATCATGAATGAATGACACGAAAGACGAAGGGATATGAAATAGAAGGGGTCCACTATGTGAAAATATGCAAAGAAATGCACTAGAGTCATGCAAATGCCAAAGTTGTGAATACAACAGAAATACTTGTTAAAGAATATCAAACAATGACAGGAAGAAACTCTCTCACTGGCTACATAACAGCATGAGCTCATTTGCAACTAATGTTGCTATCTCCAAGTCTTCCGCCTTATCTCGTACCCATCGTTTAGAAGCGCCATTTCCCTCGCACCGCTGTCGCACCGCTGTCGCACCCATGTTGCATCGCTGTTCGCCCCAGAGGCCACGATTGTCGCCCTATTTCGCTCACCTCTCGCACCGCTTCGGCCCAATTTCGCTCACCTCTTCACCACTTCGGCCCCATTTTCTACCCCTCCCTCACCGCTGCGGCCCCATTTCGTCCCACTGTTGCTGCGCTGTCAGTTCTGTCCATTTCACTATGTAACTCCCACCATGTCAGCATAGTCGCCCAACTAACTCCCGAACTTCTTGGATTGGCTGTCAGTTCATAGGCCTTGTATATATCACTCAACACATACTGCATTTTACTTCTGCCCGTAAGACGTAAACGATCGTATATTGCCGATGAAGACACAAAAATCATTTTTCTGCTGCAGTCATATCATAAGAGCAAATAGTTACAATTTCATATTTCTTGACAACAACATTCTTTTCAAAGGCGAGAATCAAACCACATATAAATCAGGAGAACATCCCCCCAGCAGTTATTCAACGTAGACTCGTTTCCAGGGCTTTGAACTATACAAATCGAAAGAACTTCACAACTAATCTTTTCCCCATCGAGACCACATCCGCAAGCCCATGGAGAATAAAGAAAAAGGTGGCAACAACGCAGAGGACCAGCTACTAAAAGACGCTTCGGCGCTCCTCATGTTCGCCAATGTGGCCGCTAAACAGCATCAGAAAGCATCGCCGCCCTTGCTGTCTCTGTCTTCTGCCCATCCTTCCACTACCCATTCAAGAGCCCCTTCATTGACACGATCTCCCTTAGAAAAGACCAGAACTCCGCCAGAGACAACAACAATACACTCAACACCTCCCACACTACAACCGCAGCCATCTCCGGCGCCAACAGAGCAGTATCTACCACAGCAAACAGTACCAGCTACGGCACAAGCAGAGCAGTATGTGCCGCACCAAAAACCTGTAGAGCATTCCGTACCACAGCAAATACCACCCATTTCGGCTCCGGCAGACACCCCCTTGCCAAAACAATCAACACCTCCTGCTGTTTCTCCATCGCCATCCATACACGACCCCAAAAAGTCTCCAGGACTCCATTCTCGAGGCATCAACATCAAAACAGGAGAACGAGATACAAATAATGCCGTAATCGCAGCAGCAGCATTAGCAGCGGCAGCAGATATCCCTTTACCTTTGTTGAAGAAGAAGGAACCGGCAGTAAAGGTAGAAGCAACACAGGATGCAGTCCCAGACACTATTGAGCCAGAAAATAGCAACAATGGGCCACGGCTTCTAGAGTCAGGTGAATTTGAGTCCAAATCGGTGCTGGCACACGTCGAGGCATCGAAATTTGTGCCTCCAGAAACTAAAATAAAAGAAATCGTTTCCAAAACTCCATTCCGACCTCCACCTTTGGCTTCGTACCAGGTTGATCCTGATTCGGGCCTCATTGGATGTATTTGCGGGATCGAAGATGACGATGGTTTCACTATACAGTGTGATGTCTGCTTTCGTTGGCAACATTGCTTGTGTATGGACTTCAAAACTAACGAAGAAGTGCCCGAGGATGAGTATAAATGTTACTTTTGTGATGAAGCAAAATGGGGAAAGTTTAACCCTGAAGCCTGTAAGCAAGAAACATTAGATAGGTTGTCCAATGAAAAAGGTCAAAATGGTGGTAATGGTGCTGCCGCAAATGGTACTACCACTGAGCCAGTAGCCCCGGTTCAACAGCCAAAACTCAAACGAAAACACCTGACCACGGGAAATGAAGAAAATAAGAGAAAGAAGCAGGATAAGAGCCGAAATGTCTCTTCTTCCGAGAAGAGTCTGGACCCCAATAAAAGCACCGGGGATGTAAAAGTGAATGACGACAATAAACAGATCACTACTGATCTGCCATCAACCACCAAGACAGATCCACCAATCGAACCACCAGCCGTAGACAATGACGATTTCCTTCCAAACAAAGATAACGAACTTCTTGAAGATGGAATATCCGCCGAATTCTACCAATCAGTCTACTATAAACTAAGACAAAATGACTATAAAAACTCTGTCGTCAAACAGCAACTCGAGGATATTGGATCCAAATTCTTCCACAACATCGACAAAAACCCTCTTTTAGAAATAATGACGTTAACCCAATTCCAAAACCTTAAACTCAGCAAAGTGATCTTACCAAATCATCAGAAATATCTTCAAGAAAGAAATGAATTCAGACGTAATAAAGGTTTCAATAAAACTTCAGTTCAAATCAAATCTTATGGTGATAATCCCAAACAAAGATTCAATGGAATAACTAGATTAGGTTTATTCATCTCTGAAAGAGTTCCAAGTCAGAGTGAGTTCACCATCTCTAAGGACACTCCCATAATTGAGTACTTAGGCGAGGTTAATTTCTTTACCAACTATAGAGATAATAGAACCAATCAGTACTCTACATGGGGTACTACAAAGCCCCGAGTAGTGAAGGCATCTCTTAAACTCGACAGTAAAGATGTCGTAGATGTGGTGCTAGATTCTAGATTTGTGGGTAATGAAGCCAGGTTTATTCGCAAATCATGCCTGTTTTCAGCTAACTGTTACATCAAACCAATTTATATTCCTCAAACCAACAACTTCAGGTATATGATATATACCTCAAAGGATATCGTGTTGACTCCGAGTAACTCAGAGGAAGAGCTTCGTCTTGATTGGGACTGGGATCCAAAGCACCCGATCTTAAAAATGAACAATAAGGTCAACCCCGAAACTAATGAAATCACTGAGGGATTGAAGCTCGACCAGTTTGGTGATGAAGAAAAGGCTTTGTTGATTTCGGGCATCGATAATATTCTTCAATTTGTAGAATGTGGGTGTACTACATCGTCTCAAAGTCAACAATGTGCCATGTTCAAGATCAAGAAGGCAACCTCTTATTTACTTAGATCTACAAGAAAAGCTTCGGGAATGAGTAATATTCAATTGGCGAAAGCAAGAGAGGAACTCACCAAACCTAAGAAGACGAGAGAATTTATTTCTTGGAATGAGAGATTAGTAGAGAGAGATCAAGTGATACAGATGAAACTATCTATCACGACAATGAATGATGAAAGCGAGCAAAACGAAGGAGATAAGAGTTTGAATGGAAAGGAACAAGCCGAAGATGAGAAATTAGAGGGCGATAATGAAAGGGAAGATGACGAGACTGTTTTGGATGGTGTCTCGAACTTATCAAAGAAATTATCGTACCAAGTTCCTTTCAAGGATTACTTGATTACCAAAGGTAAAAAGCGCCTTCAACAACTCCAATCTGAAGCTAAGAAAAATGATAATACCGGAAGTAGAAGTGACAACAAGGCCAGTTTCATTGTGCCTATTGCTCCAGAGGTTGTTGTAGAAATAAAACAAAGCGTTGGGCAAGAAATAAAGCCATCAAAGTTGGTTGAATCCTCTATCCCAATTAGTGAAACAAACGTTGTAAAAGAAGAAACTGGACCTTCACCTCAAGGCAACGCTTTGGCAGACAAAGCAGAAGCAGATAGTAACAATGCACCAATTAAAAACAATATCCCTGCTGTACCACAGCATCCAGTCGTTGTCAAGAAATTGTCGTTTGCAGACTATAAGAAGAAAATGAAATAACCACATCAAAATAAACTTGGCCGACTGAGGCTTTTTATTTCAGTAATAGAAATCTAATTTAGAGCTATGTATCATATTGATAAAGTAATGAACAAAAAAATTATAAAATTGAAGGGATCAACGTAAAAGAGCACAATTCTTAGCCAATACAATACAATGAATGGCTCCAAGTTTACAAAATTGAATCAATTAAATTATAATATTATGGTCTAATGCTTTTGATATATCCGGATTTTAAAAATCATTAAGATAAACGATGCACGGGGTTTAAGCTATCATAGATAGCCATGCATGGAATAAATAAGTTTATCGGTAAATATAAGTAACAGTTTGGCTTGATCATTCTTAATCAGAAATCTCAAAATCTGCAATAGTGATGTTAGATCTTTCACACATTTGTTGGAAGATACTGTTTTCAGTATTGAATAAATTAATTGGAGTATCGAATTCCTTAACTTCACCTTTGTCCAAAACCAAAATTCTGTCATAGTTTAAAATTGTCTTCAATCTATGAGCAATACATAGAATTGTACAATGACCAAATTCTCTAACAATGGTGCTTTGGATTTTACTGTCAGTTTCGTAATCCACGGAAGATGTAGCCTCATCCAAAATTAAAATCTTTGAATCTCTGACTAAGGCACGAGCAAATGCAATCAATTGACGTTCACCCAATGAGAAATTAGCACCGTCATCCTCAACACTTTGATTTAAATGGAACTTATGAAGGGTTTCTTCATCCTTTTGTTGATTTTTGATAGTTGATAACCTTGCATCTTCAATGAGTCCCGCTCTTCTTAAAGCATCCCATAGCTTATCGTCAGAAGCTTGACCAAAAGGATCAAGATTTTTACGAATCGAACCTTTGAATAAAACTGGATCTTGAGGAATAATTGACAATTTGGATCTCAATTCATTTAATCCCAACGTAGAGATATCAATTCCATCGATTATAATTTGACCCTGATCTAATTCTGAGAGCCTATAAAGAGCAGTCATAATTGAAGATTTACCAGCCCCAGTTCTACCACAGATACCAATCTTTTGACTTCCACGAACGTCAAGATTGATATCCTTCAAAACCAATGGTAATCCAGGTCTGTAAGCCAATGAGACATTCTCAAATTTAATAGCACCTTCTTCCGGCCATTGGGGTGGTGGAGTTGTTTCAGAAATTCTATATTGTGCCTCTTCAGGGAGATGGAAAGCATAACTACAGAGTCTTTCCACGGAGTTCATTTCATTTTCCACGGTTGTGAAAGTTCTAATTAACATGGATAATTGACCCGCAATTTGAAGAACATAGGACAATAATAAACCAACTGAAGAAGCACTGATACTAAAGACTCGGAAAATACAAAGGAACGAAATAATAAAGGCAAACACGGTTGCAACCATATCCAAGTGAATAGCCAACCAACGTTGATTAGCAATGGTTATGAAGTAAGCTTCATTCATCTTGTTGAGGTAGAAGTTATTTTTAGCCTTAAATCTTGGTTCAGACTTATAAGCTTTGATGGTATTCATTCCGTTCAAGGTTTCGTTGAAATTGTTGTAGACCAGCGATCTTTGAACTGCTTCCAATCTTTTGATTTCACGAGCTGATGCTTGGTAATAAGTGGAGATAGCGACGAAGATGAAAGCAAGGAATGGAACAGCTATAGCAAACCATGGTAAGTAGATGATACACAAGATCAAAACACCCATGATGTTAGCGAAAAAGAAGAATAACATTCTAATTTGATCTCCCAATTCATTATCTAAAGAATCAGTATCTTTGGTGAATCTATTCAAAATTCTTCCCATAGGAGTAGTATCCATGAAAGCCATTGGCGCATGCAATACCCTTTTGACAGCCATTATATTAAGAACTTTAGAGGCAGTGTTAGTAAGATAAGCAAAGGAGATGAATTCAATTAATAACAAAATAACCGATAATACGGCAAACATGACGTAGAAACCGATGTAAAATCCATCGCTTTTATTACGGAACTTATATCCTGTCCAGAATGACAACCAGGTGTTGGTGAACAATTGACAGAAGGTAGTGAGGACGACTGTTGCAAGAATCAAGGGAACAAGAGCCCAAGGAGAGATATTTCCGGAACCATATTTGACGTAGTTACGATAAACTTCCCAGTTGATAGTATTGACGGCTCTTTCTTCTTCAGATATTAATTTACCATCATCAGTCTTGTTCAAATTGAAATCATGGTGCTCTGCTTCTTCATCTATATGGGTTTGGGTCTTAGAAATTTGACGTTCAATAAACTCTTTTTCCTCTTCGAATTCTTCCTCACTCAATTTGCTCTGGGCATCTTCATCTTCGTCATCTTTTACCTCACTGTTAAATGCCATCAAACTGTTGAATGCAGGGCAACTAACCTTTAACTCATCAAAAGTACCTACGCTGATGGTTCCATCTCCATTTAAGAAGACAACTCTATCAGCAGAGCCAATTAGAGACAACTGATGTGTAGCTAATATTCTGGTTCTGTCCTTGAGTAAACCCAAGAAACAATTATTCATGATATGCTTACCTACTCTAGCATCAACAGCACTTAACACGTCATCCAACAAGATCACATCACTGTCTCGGTAAACTGCTCTAGCTAAATTAATTCTTGCCTTTTGACCTCCTGATAATGTAATACCACGCTCACCAATTTCGGTTCTATCTCCAGCAGGTAAAATGTCTAAATCTGCTTCCAATGAACACGCATAGACGACACTTTTATACCGTTCTTCATCCAATTCCTCTCCAAATAAAATATTGTCTTTCACAGTAGCATTTTGAACCCAAGGGTATCCGCAAAGAAGTAATGAACCACTAACATTCACCTCACCATGAGTACGTTTCATGAACCCAGAAAGCGCACTTAAGAATGAACTCTTACCCGATCCAATTAAACCAGTTACAACCACGAATTCACCCTTTTTGATTTCCAAGTTGATATCTTTCAACCCTTCAAATACTGTTTCCGAATCTGTATCTGAGGCAGACGAAAAAGATTTGGATTTGACAGAATCTGTTCTGGAAGGGAACTTTTTAAGTTCCTTCGTGACCTTAGACACTTTCTTTTCGTCTTTCTTCTTATCATCCTTCTCATCTTCAACATCATGATCGAAAATTTCCCATTCAAAGGAGGCATTATTAACTTCAATAGAGATATCTTTTTGTCTCATCTCTTCAGCTTTGTCAGGAGAAGCTTCAATTCTATTAGCTTCATCATCAATTTCTGGTGCTCCTAAATACTCACCTACTCTCGCTAAACCAAGAAAACCATCCAAACCAGTGTTTAAAGCCATAGGAAGCATGATGACTTGTTGAGCAAGAGTGTTAAACAACGAGATGGAGGAGAAAATAGATGCAGGATCACGGTGATTACCAATAGCATACAAAACTAAGAAAGTAGCCAAAGAAGCGATCGTGGTCAACGAAATTGCCAACCCAATAATAACATTTCTGATAACTTGCATTTTGAAAATAACTCCCATTTCTTTGTATCTCACGTCGGTGATATTTTCATGATAAGGAGGTTCCCATGAGTAATATTTGATGATTTTCAAATTGTTCAAGACTTCTTTTATGTAATTGACTCTAGCATCAGTGAAAACATTAGCCTTAAGTCTATAAGAAAACAATTTTTTCCCACACGCCATGATGAAAAGCATATAAAGTGCCATGATTCCAATTCCCACCAAGGCGGCAGGACCAATGTTAACGATTAAAATGGCAATAGCAACGGCGATCACAACGGGGAACGTAATGATGAAAGGTTGGAAACCAATAGCAAAATCAACTCTTGCTAAATCAGTACCCATCATGGAGGTGATTTTACCAGTTGAGAATTTATCTCTGGATTCGGCATTCAATCTGAAAGATTTATCAAGAATCGATTTGGTCAAAACCGACTTCACTTGGGCCCCAACCATCATAGCATTATAAAAATAATGATTAACAAGGATACCGATAACCATAACAAGAACAGATGCCCCAATGGCGTATCCGACCCCTTTCCCATTCGATAATTCTACTCCGTAAGCCTTTTTTTCCACGAATTGAATCAATTTTTTTGTAAGTAAAGGACTACAGACCGAACCACCATTCGCAAGCGCCAAACAAGCACACGAGAAGGCATATCTCCATTTGAAAGTCTCTAAAATAGCCCACAAATTCAATGCTTTGGGCACCTTGAAATCCTTCATGTCTTCATGAGGATCAACCGAGGTCGTTTCTAAGGTTTCACCCCTTGATTTACACTTTTCAAGGAGATGCCTGGCCTTTGCTTGGTTGAATCTTCTGGTGAAAATGGCGTGGTACTGCTCTTCAAATACTTCAGTTTTTAAATCTTCCGGCATATAGAACAAGTCATCGGGTTCTACAGTTCTTTTATAACCGATATTCATCACCGGTATCAACCACCAGAAGAAGATTTTGGAAAAGATGTTAGCGGTCGATTCCGGGAATGGCTGCCTATCTGCTTCTTGCGTGATGGGAGGCACCTTTTTCAGTAGAAAAGGTGTCAATAGTCTTCTTTGAAGAACTAGAGGATGTGATTCTCCCTCCTCTAGATTTGAATCCTTTTCCGACATTATTAAAGGACGTATCTACCTAACTTCGAAAAAATGGAGAAGAAGAAGAAGCAAGTATGAAATCCGACGGATTATAGCAGTTTTATATGTCGGTGATAAAAGTTGTATGCCTCTTTTTTTTTCTTTTTTTTTTCATATTTTTTTCAGCTTAAGATTTTGTGCTACCCATTGCGCAAGTATCACCGGTTGTGTCTGATTGCGGATTGATTCCCGAAAGAGGATGGAAAGGCTCAAGAGAGGGGAGCAGGAAGGGCTTCAATGACTAATAGTAAAGCAAACGCAGTTTCGGCGGAGATAACTTTATTCGTCCGTGTCGTAGTTTGCGCGGTCAATATAGGAAACGTTAAGCAGCCGTGTGGGGGACTGGATGCGCGGAACTCGGGGACAAAACGGTGCGACTGCAGCGTTGATGGCAAAAGTTTTGGGTATGGAGTTATCGGCCGTGCTATTTCCGAAATCCGAGGGCACAACGTGTGGTGTACGGAGGGAGGCAAATTTGGGTGCAAACGGCCGAGAGAATGTGATAAGAAAGGAGGTTGAGAGAAGGGGTGATAAGAGGGAGGCACGGGGTGAGGACGGTGCCGGGACCGGCACATGGTGAAAGTCTGTAAAATTTGCGAGGAAGTAGGAGCAATTGTGTTGTCCGAGGGTCCACCAGGGTAGGCTCAATAAAACAGGGGACGTTAGGAGCTGTGTGAATGACTTGAATTATGATGTAGTCTTAAATAGCGAAGCGTTTACGGGTGCAGATGTTCGGCAAGGCGAATGAAGTGGACAGAAGCTTTTTAGATAGCGAAACACTTGATAATTCTTGGAAGTGAAGATTGTAGTGCCTGGATATCTACAGGCACATGTGTGAAGTGCTGAGTGACTTTGAAGTCAAAACAAACACAGATTATGTCTGAAACTCATACAATAACACATACTACGTCCTGCCTGATTAGTTACGTCAGTGAAGTGTATTCGATAGTGACTTGATGTGCACTGCGGGTATGACATTCGCAGCTTAAATGGCCAGACCCTATGGACATTCGATGGTGACTTAATGTGCACTGTGAATATAATATTCCAACCACACAAATAGTTAGACCCTATGTATATTCGATGTTGACTTGTGCCCTAAGTATAATATTCCGCCAGCATAAATGACCAGACTCTTTGTATGGAACTTGCTATCAGCCCCATATCGAAGACACCAGAATTTCCGGCAAATTATAAAAGTTGCGATTTAGTGCGTATATCATCTTTTTTTCGTCACATTGCTGCAAAAGCCGCTATCGCCCGTATCGATCTTGCTATCAGCCCCGTATCGAAGACACCAGAATTTCCGGCAAATTATAAAGATTGCGATTTAGTGCGTATATCATCTTTAGTTCGTCACATTGCTGCAAAAGCCGCTATCGCACATATCGAAGATACCAGAATTTCCGATAAAAGTTGCGATTTAGTGCGTATATGATCTTTTTTTAGTAACATTAAGGCCGCTATCGCCCGTTTCACCTCGTGAACGAGCCTTTTTTGGGAGCTTATCAGCGGCTAACTAATTAGGTTTCCTGCATAGATTCAGAGTTTAGCTAAATTATTATGATCGGAATTCTGACCAGTTTTTCCCGATGCAAGCCTCCATTTGACAATCTGTCAAACTACGAGCCCAAACACCAGGAACTTCTGCTAAGTTACCAAGTGTATCAACGACCTTGCCGAACATCATCACCTCACTCCTGGCATGTTGCAAGCCCCTTCTTACAAACTGTTCACATTATTTCTAGTTTAGAACCAATTCTATAGTAGCAGCCACATTGTTGCTAATACTCCGCCTTATCTTTGTGTAGATTACGCCAGGTGTCTATCGTGGTATAGTAGCGTCCAAATCACATTTTATGGTACTCGTTCCCCGATAAGGAAGATAGTTCGAAGTGTATCTACGACCTCCCGGAGCATCATCACCTCACTCCTGGAATGTTGCAAGCCCCTCATACAAACTGTTCGTATTCTTTCTAGAATAGAACCAATTCTATAGTAGTCCCATTGTTACGAATACTCCGCCTTATCTTTGTGTAGATTACTCCAGGTGTTTATTGTGCTATAGTTAGCGCCAAGATCACTTTTTATGGTATTCGTTTTCCGATAGGAAGTAGGTTCTCTTATCAATATGGTGAAGAAAAATAAAAAATCCAGATCTATATATGGTATTCGTTTTCCGATTGGAAGTTAGTTCTCTTATCAATGTGGTGAAAAAAAACAAAAAAGCAAAGTCTATATATAGAGCAGCTGCTGTATATTCATGGAGCATATTCATTCTCGATAGACAACATGAGTGATCGAAAAGAAAAAACTGAACTTTCAGTTCAGTCTGATATTAGTTGTGAAGGTTCCGATATTGAATACAATGAGAAGAGGAATGGATTTTCCGACAAGGTGAAAGGGCTAATCACCATTTTTGAGGACGGAGAGGAAGAAGAAAATGCCAGAGCTTTGAAATTCTATGAAAAGGCTCAGAGCTATTCAGACGAAGAAATCGATTCTGCCTTCGTAAAGGTGAGAAGAAAAGTTGATCTTAGGCTCTTACCCATTCTTTGTATTGCCTACTTGCTACAATTCTTAGATAAGCTTAGTTTGAACTATGCTTCTTCTTTCTCGATGTTAGAAGATCTCGGTATATCTCATGAACAATATAGTTGGGTTGCAGCCATCTTCAACTTTGGTTATCTTGGATTTGCTTTCCCTGCCAACATCTTGGTGCAAAAATTACCCATTGGAACTTACACTGGAGTCACTATTTTCACGTGGTCAATCGTCTTGGTGGCTCACATTGGTGCCAAGAACTACGGAGGAATGCTAGTACTTCGATTTATTTTAGGAACCCTCGAAGCCTCTATTTCACCTAGTATCATGACAATAACCCGTATCTTCTACACCGAGGAAGACCAGCCGTTTAGAATGTGCTGTTTCTTGAGTTTCAACGGTATTGCAACTATGGTGGGAGCATTGCTTTCTTTCGGGTTGGGCCATGTTAATCACGCTGCTATACGGTCTTGGAAGTTGATCTTTTTAGTTATCGGACTATTGAACTTTGTATTTTCCATTGTATTCTTAATCTTTTGTCCTAATTCCCCATCTTCAGCCAAGTTCTTAACTGAGGAAGAAAGAGCAGTTTTGATTGAAAAAATCTCTAGAAACAAGAAGGGGATTAAAGATAAGAGGCTCAAGAAGTACCAGGTATTCGAAGCCTTGAGAGACCCCGTGGTATGGATTCTTCTGATATCGGGTCTTGGCAGTGGAGTTATCAATGGAGGGATTTCCAACTTCTTGAGTAGTATCATCAAAGGGTTTGGCTATACTGGAATCCAAGCAGTAGCTTTACAGCTTCCTACTGGGGCTATTGAATTCATCATGGTATTCACAGCCGGGGTAATAGCCATTACGGTGAAAAACACTCGGTGTGTGTTATACTTTATTCTTTGTCTACCTGGGTTTTTAGCCATTGTAATTCTTCATGTGGTCGACTTAAAGAATAAATCTGCTATTGCTGGTACCTTTTTCTTCTACACCATCGGAGGTCCGATTATTATCAACTGGGTGTCCATCAACAGTATTGGAGGAGACACCAAGAGAACGTTTGCTTCCGGGGCGTGGTTTGCATTGTATGCTGGAGGTAACATCATTGGCAGTGTTATTATGGGGATTTCCGAGTCTCCGAGATTCACCAAGGGGATGATTGGATTTATGGCCTGCTATTCTACGATGATCGTGCTTAACTTCGTGCACCTTTATATCCTCAAACGCAGAAATAGATTGAGGGATAAAGAACAGGGTGGGTACACGCAAGAGATTGCTAAGCAGGCTGTCATTGATGGATACAAGGGCTATACAGATTTCGAAAACAGAGGATACAGGTATCCACTTTGATATCAGATATCAATACAAACTATACACTAATTTTAGACAGAACTGTAGACACTGTAGGCAGTAAATTCGGGCTTCGGATTTTTTTGCTCTGACTCCGAAAATTGCAGCCATTGGATTATCCGCTGTATAAGCACCACTGTTCAACTAACATTAAAGACAGAACTGAATACTACAATGGGAAAGACTCCCGAGCAAACAAACGAGTATCAACTTACCTCTTCATATGTTTGCGATTACGGTCATGGGAAGCCTGTTCGTTATAGCGTGTACTTTCGCTACTTCAACTTCCGATTGGAGTTCACTCGCGTATTGGATGTAAAAGATATATATTTTCGAAGGTGATGTACCATATATTTTAAATGTGGTCTAACGTACTTCTCCGTATAAAAACTTCCATAATTCCTCATTTTGAACTTTTTCTTCTTTCTTTTCTCATTCCCTACATAAACCTGGCATACATGCACTCTTTCATCCTCCTATTACAAACAGCTGCTAATCTACATTCTGATTACTTATCTTGATCCACCAGACGATGATCTGAACAACAGGATGTGTATCTGATCGCTCCCTATTCTCTTTTACTGTGTACCCTAAGTTCGGTTCGGAATCCAATGCCACAGTTTTGGTTGCGAATCGATTTCGCAATGTTTCTGCATTTTTACAACCAATTTAAAAGGCTCCAATTTCCCCTATATATCCATTTATAAATCAGACACAGTGGATTTCCCAATGCCAGAACCAAAAACCAAGACCAGAAAGACGAATCCCAAACCAAAAGCGCCATGGATAATCAATGCCTTTGATATGGCTACTCCAGGCTTGCAAACCCCAGGACTATGGAAACACCCCGAAGATCGGTCGAGAGAATACAACACTATAGAATACTGGACCAACCTTGCTAAACTCTTGGAACGAGGCAAAGTCAATGCTCTCTTTATTGCTGATGTTTTGGCAGGGTATGATGTCTTCAATGGCCCAAGAAACTTGGCTGCAGCTGCTAAATCAGGCGCCCAGTTCCCCATAAACGAGCCAAGTCTTGCCGTGGCAGCCATGGCTGCAGTGACGAAAAATTTGGCCTTTGCAGTCACCTTCAGCACCATCAGTGAAGCTCCGTACCATTTCGCCCGAAGGTTGGCTACATTGGACCATTTAACCAGGGGCAGAGTGGGTTGGAATGTGGTCTCGTCTTATTTGGACAGCGCTGCCAGAAATCTTTTGAATGGAGAAAATTTACCTCCTCATGAGGTAAGATACAAACGGGCCCAGGAATACGTTGATGTAATATATGAGTTATTCTTGTCTTCTTGGGCCGATGATGCAGTGAAACTCAATAAGGAAACAGGAGTGTTCACTGATATCAACAAAATACGTGAGATAAACTTCGAAGGACAGTACTTTAAAGTTCCAGGCCCTAGCATCACCGAACCAACTCCTCAGCGCTTACCTGTGATATTACAAGCCGGGGCAAGTAAAGCAGGCGTGGAATTTGCAGCCAGAAACGCTGAAGCAGTATTCGTGAACGATGGGCAACCAGAGAGCTTGCGGCCCAAAATCGATGAAATCAGACAAATCGCTGCTAGCTACGGCAGAAATCCGGATGACATCAAATTTGTTCAGTTGGTGACGGTGATTCTAGGCGAAACGAAGGAATTAGCTTTGAAAAAATATACAGAATACAAGGGCTTGAGTGATTTAGATGGTGCCCAAGCTTTATTTAGCGGATGGACTGGGATTGATATTGGAAAATACGATTGGGACCAAGAATTGGGTAAAGTGGAAAGTGTTGCGATTAGAGGCTTTAGCGAGAAGTGGACTAAAAGAATCCCTGGAGAAAAAGAAGACATCAAAAAGACCAGAGGTTATTTAGCCGAGAAGCTTAGTGTTGGAGGATCAGGGGTCATTTTTGTAGGAACTGTTTCTGAGGTTGCGGATGAATTGGAAAGATGGGTGGATGTTTCTGGCTTAGATGGATTTAACTTCACCTACGCGGTGACCCCAGGGAGTTTTGAGGAGTTGGTGGACATATTGATTCCGGAATTGAGACGTCGTGGTTTGGTCTGGGATGACTACCCCAAAGAGGGAGTTACGTTCAGAGAACAATTATTTGGTACCAAAGGAGAAGACCCCACATACTTAAAGCCCAGCCATCCAGCGTATAATTTGAGATGGAGAGCTGGGGAGTCAAAACAAGAGTTCGAAGCCAGAATTGAAAACTTGAAAAAGGAAAGATTAAAAGCAAAATAGGTGCACTGGTGAGGAATCTTCACTCAGTATAATTGCTATTTTTATATAGAGTATTTGACTACAAGTTATTGAGCCATAAGGAAGGTTGTAAGTATGTATTTTTAAAGTAAACAAGACGGTCCCTGGAACGAAGGTACGTAAATACAAGGGAAACAAGAAAGTCAGTCCTAAAATCAACACCAAACTGACCTAGTAGACAGGGACAAACATTAAATTATAAATTTATTGTAACTACTCGATACTTTTCGGCTCATTGAAAGAAACTGAGCCAATGGTGATAATTTTTAAAGCAGTGCAGTTTTTTCCGAACAGACATATTTTTCGCAGCCATAATTCATCCGCGCATTTAAAAGTCAGGCATACATCCACTAAATAGAAAATGAAAGTTCTTGCAACACGTATATATTAATAATTAAATTTATTTCTTTTGACTTTCGAGTCTGGCTTCAAACTCCTCCTTAGACTCTCCGGCCCTCCATCTCAAGTTGTATGCCGGGTGACTAGGCTTCAAATACGTGGGATCTTCTCGCTCAGTCCCAAATAATTGTTCTCTGAACGTAATTCCCTCTTTGGGGTAGTCATCCCAGACCAAACCACGACGTCTCAATTCCGGAATCAAGATATCCACTAATTGTTCAAAGCTGCCCGGAGTAATGGCATAGGTAAAATTGAACCCATCAACGCCGGAAACATCAACCCATCTTTCGATCTCATCAGCTACTGTTTTAGCATCACCGTACAACACTGCACCAAACCCTCCGACGCTGATTTGTTTGGCGATGAACTCCCTGGTCAAGGTAGCATCGGCAGGTTCCCCAGGTAATGTTTTCGTCCATTTTTCAGCTATACCCTTGGCAGCATTACTTTCGACTTCACCCAAGGGCTGGTTCCAGTCCCATTTACCGATGTCGATACCTGTCCACCCACTGAACAAGGCCTGGGCCCCGTCTAGATCACTGTAGGAACGATATTCCTGGAGCTTTGCCAATGCTTCCTCTGTAGTGTCTCCGAGCACCACAGTAACCAACTGCAAGAATTTGATATCGTCCGGCTTTCTGCCAGCTTTTATTGCCAGTTTCTTAATTTCTTTGATTTTGCCAGCAAGACCTTCTGGGTTAGCATCGTTAACAAAGACAACCTCGGCATGTTTTGAAGCGTACTCGATCCCCTGTTTGGATGTTCCTGCTTGTAAAATCACCGGGAGTCTGTGGGGTGTTGGTTCGGTGATACTGGGCCCAGGAACAGTATAATACTTACCTTCGAAGTTGATTTCTCTGATTTTGTTGACATCAGTGAATACTCCTGTTTCCTTATTGAGTTGTACGGCATCGTCTGCCCAAGATGAGAGGAGAAGCTCGTAAATCACCTGGATGTACTCTTCGGCCTTGAGGTACCTCTCATCATGAGGCACCAAGTCCAGGCCGTTCAAGAGATTTCTCGATGCACTGTTTAAGTAGGAGTTCACTACATTCCAGCCCACCCGGCCACGAGTCAAGTGATCCAACGTAGCTAATCTTCGGGCAAAATGGTAGGGGGCCTCGCTGATGGTACTGAAAGTGACTGCAAAACTCAAGTTTTTCGTCACCGCGGCCATTGCAGCCACCACTGCGCTGGGCTCGTTCACAGGGAACTGGGCCCCCGATTTTGCAGCCGCAGCCAAATTCCTGGGCCCGTTGAAGACATCATACCCAGCCAAAACATCGGCAATGAAGAGAGCGTTGAACTTGCCTCGTTCCAAGAGCTGGGCAAGATTGGTCCAGTACTCTATAGTGTTGTATTCTCTCGACCGATCTTCAGGGTGTTTCCAAAGTCCTGGGGCCTGTAATCCAGGACAGCCCATGTCAAAGGCATTGATGAGAATCTGCTTTTTGGCACCGGTAGTGCCGTTTAATTTTCGTTGTTTAGAGACAGGTTCTGGCATTAGTGGCTCTGGAAATGTGAACTTGGACTAAAACGTTGTTTTATATATCGTGGGTCTTTCATGTGGATCGCTGCTGTGGCTTCATTATCAGCCGACCCGGTGCGAGAGATGGGCCGAAGATGAGTCGCAGAAGATGACTCGGAGCATGAGTCAGGGTCCCAACTGCGGGCTGAATCCTTTCAGAGAGAAATGGGTCTACTGTCGGTCATTAAGTGTATATTTACTGTAGTATGAGACAACTCGTTGGCCGGATTCATCTCTCTCTGGCTTGGCTGGCATTTTTTGTTGGTGGTTGGACGGAGAGTGTGGCGGTCCATTGATTTGGGCCCGGTGGAATGAGTGCGACATTTGCCCAGAAGCTCCAGGTGCGACATTTCACTCATTTTTCAGTGCGACATTAGACCCGTGCCACTACATTTGGCTCGTTTTACTTTCACGCTCTTCTTCTCTCTTCCCAGCATGAATCTCGATGATATACCGATAAGAAACGCCCCCCGGTCATCCGCGACGGCTCTCTACGGTGCCAGCGATGTGCCAGTGCTCGATGACGACGTGAAAGCAGAGCTAAGGAAGCTCGGCGAGCCCATCACCTACTTTGGCGAATCAAAAGCCGATAGACGTGCCCGTCTCATCAAACTAACGCAAGAAAAACCCCATATCGTGTCCACTGAATACAATGAACCTAGCGAAGACGACCCGATGAGTGATGAAAGCGACGAGGAATTCTATACCCCCGGGACCGACGAATTGTACAGCGCCAGAGTGAAGATCCTCGACTACTCATTGGCCAAAGCCCAATCTCGTATCCAGTACCAGAAACTGCAATTCTCCCACCAGGACTTCATCAAAAATTTGCGCCATCGGAGGAACATCAACGCCCAAATGGCCTCGTACGAGTTGTATGGGTCCCAGCTCATGGCCGGCAACACCAGGGCCCTCTCCTCGGTCCGGTTCAACCACAGTTCGACCTGGGTGGCCGTAGGCTCGTGGGATGGCCTGGTGTACGTAGTGGACTCACAAGAACTTCAGCTGGTGTGTCGGCTGAACAACAATGGCCATACAGAGAAAGTGTGCATGATGGACTGGCATCGAGAGTACTTGGTGTCCGGAGGTGGGGAAGGCACGATAAATGTGTGGAACCCCGATGAAAATGAGAGTAATTTGGCCCCTGTCACCACCATTCGGGCAGCACATGCGAACCGTATCACCAGCACCATTTACCACCCGTCTGGCCAATTCATTGTGTCGACGTCGTTCGACCAAACATGGAAGTTGTGGGACGTAGCCCGCCCCGACACCGAGCTTGTAGAACAAGAGGGTCACTCCAAAGAGGTATTCACCAGCAGTTTCCACCCCGACGGAGGTCTTTTAGTGACGGGAGGATTGGACGGGATGGGCCGAGTATGGGACCTCAGGTCAGGACGTTCGATTGCAGTGCTTGCAGGGCACAGCAAAGGCATTTACGCTGCAGACTGGTCGGACAATGGATACCATATTGCAACTGCAAGTGGAGATTCGTCGGTGAACATTTGGGACTTCCGTAAGTTCAGTTCGCCCAACCAGCAGCTGCCCCTCTTCACGATCCCGGCCCATACGAAGCTCATCAGCGATGTGAGGTTCTTGCACAAGCGACAGAATAACTCCAGCTTGGCAAAGCCGGTGACTGATGAAAACAACGAAAACCCTGAGAGTCTCGATTTTAATGGGCTGGTTTTGATAACTTCGTCTTACGATGGTACGGTAAACGTGTGGTCGGCCGACAACTGGGTGAAGGTGAAAACGCTCAAGGGACATAGTGATCGGGTGATGAGTTGTGATATCAGCGGAGACGGCGGGAGGATTGTGAGTAGCGGATGGGATAGAACCATCAAACTCTGGAGCATATAGCGCAGAACTAGGAGATTGACATTATGAAGCATAGGTGTATATTAGTGTATAAGTATAAGCCAGTACAGAGGCCAATATAGAAGCCAGTATAGAAGCAGGGATACGGTGTATGATAGCTTAGGCAGAGAACTACAGTCTTAACTCCAAATAGCTCCAACAGTCTTTCAATTCTACAATAAGCAGGGGATTGCTTGGACGTTGCCATAAGCTGCAACATTAGGTATAAGCCCCTTCATGACTTCACTAAGAGGAGAACTTGCCAAATTCTCTCACCAATCTTCCATAATTGGCCACCTACTCTCATTACTCTTCTATCATTCGCCATCTACTCCTTCTTCCAACTCCGCATGCGCTATCCGTTTTCCTTTCCTTTTCTCTCCTAACTTCTAAGTCCATATTTCCTTCTCCTTCTTCTCCCCCTGCTCCTTCTAAATTCTATTGTTCATCTTTCCTATCTCCACCGTCTTATCTCCTCAACACACTTCCGTTGGTTGCAAATCACCTGCATCTAACATGCAAACTGTAACCTGCGAAAAACTTGTCCCAAAACGGCTAACAATCTTGTACTTCATTATCTCAAAAGAGCGAACTGCGAACTGCATTGTTCTTTTCTTCTTCTTCTTCTTCTTCTTCTTCTTCTTCTTCCTTTCGTGTCTTTTCGTTTTATTTACGTGATGAACTTACTCAGCATATTGGACGGTACTCCAGAACCGCCAATCATCGATTTGCACATTGAAAATGTTAATGAAAGTGGAGAATATCACCTTCCGACGCCAATGTATGAGTTCCAGAAAGAATTAACCGACCAAATCGTGTCGTTACATTACCCAGATATTTTGAAGTATTGTGAAACTGATGATTCTAAGGACATCATTCGAAAGTCGTTGGAAATCTGTATTCACAACTGTATGTTGGTGAGTACTCATCCATACTTATTGATCCAGCATTATATGCCTAAAAACTTGGCTCTGAAAGATATGTCCAATAAACTTGCGGAAACCAGTGGGAAGTTCCATGTTTTGAAGAATTTGATGAATGTAATAATTCATAATAATACTTCCAAGAGTGTAAAGAATATCGGCGTGATCATGAACAACAACCCAGGCTTCTTTGACTTGGCCGAAGCGTTGTTTCTAGGCTGCTCTGGTAACAAATCCATTAAAAGATACGTGGGGAATCAAATAAGGAAGGAAACAGCCAAATCAGGCAAAAGCAATGGTAGCGGTGATAATCCAGTTACAAACATCCACTTAATTCCTCATGATGCAAATATCACTAAGCACCAGGACTTGTTGTATCAAACAAAGTTCGACGTCCTCATTGTATTTGACGGCACTATTGATGTCACATCCTCATTTTTCAGAGAGTTGAAAAGTCAAAACAGAAGAGGTGAAGCTATTGTTATACGGGCAATCCCAATGAGAACTATCGAACATTGTAAACTATACTATGAAAGTAAGAAGAACGATAAGGATTATCTATACAAGTTGATATCTTCAATTGTTTGTTTGCGTGATCAAATTGGTAATCTACCTCCAGATTTGATACCCATTTATAACCAGAATTTGACTTACTTATCAAAGACGTTTTTCGATGCCGCTTTTAAGCATGGATTGAGAGGTCCTAGATTTCCAGCATGGCCACTACCTGAATTACCCCCAATTCCTCGATTCAGTGAAATTGATGTGGAAAGATCATTGTTGACTGAAGTGCATTTTCATTATACCCCTTATGATTCCTATGATAATGTAATAGATTATGCTCCTCCCACGAAAAAGAAAGTTAATACTTTGAGCTACTATGAAAGTAAACGGTTGGAATCTGACTATATCACCAATCCATTAAAAAACGATTTCAACAAATTATCAGGAATCCACTCGCATACTCCAGTCAAGTCAACAAATAACCGAGATTCACGCGCTCTCTTGACCCACAAGTTGATCGTGCAGCTTAATGCATCGTATATCGATTTAGAAAGTCTTAGTCAAGAGTGTGAGATCTATGAGAACTTCAATGAATCAGACAGACAAGACAAGAAAATAGGAAGAAGGGAGACGGAGTATGCGAAAACGTTATGTAATATTTCTAATGATGTTGACCATGCTGAACAAAGAATACAACTAGCAGAAAAGAAATCCATCAAGAAGTTGACCGAAATTGAAGATGCAAAAGTCGAAATAGATGAGTTGAATAAAAAGATCAATAGTTTTATTAAAGACCATGGATTGGAGAATAATGAGGAACTTAAGAAATATATTGAGAATCAGATTCACATTTGGGAGATTAAACTGAAAATTAAGGAGAATCTAACCAAGATTAAAGCCAAGAATGAAGAAAAGAATTATACCAATAAGGAGTACACCAATGCATTAACATCCATTAAAGATTCTGAGGAGCAAATTATTGAGGCACAGAACAATAATGAGGATTTGAAGAGAAAGATTAGCTTGGCTCAGGAAGCAGGGGAAGAAGAAGAACGGAAGTTCAAGGCTCAAAAGAAGAACCTCATGAAGAAGATTGAAAATGCGAGGGAGAGTAATTTGTTGCTTAAGAAGAAGCTCGGGAAGTCTCTTAAATTCTTGAGGGATACTTCTCATTTGAAGAAAAGAAAGGGCCGGGGATTGACTCCAATTCAGAAATGAACGAAGGGGTTAGGTAGTGGAAGTAATTAAATGTACACTATGTAATATACAAATAAAATAGTACCAAATGAACATACTCAGTAGCGAATTTCGAAGTCATTGGATGGAAATATGATACAAAGCCTTCTATTATGGAATACAGTACAAGTTCTAAGTTAGCGATCAACATTTCTCTCTCTATAACAGGTAGATCGGCATTTCAGACTTCAACGAATCGAGGATCAAGCAATTGTTGATAGGACTCTCTTTCTTACTCAAGAATTGAATGGCATCTTGGGCCAAACAGCCTCCTAATATGGCCGATGCTGGAGCAAACTCGGCAAATGCCTGTTGACTGAACAACTCCACATATTCGTCAGTTATTACCAGGGTTGGTATATGGAGCGTTTCACAGGTTTTCTTCAGAGCTAGCTTAAGTTCTTCAACGTCCACAACATCTTCTGGGTCTTTGGGTCGTTCGAAATCGAAGAGAGAGAATATTATTGGTAGTGCCGACGATAATCGTTTCATTTGACGTCTATTCAATTGGTTCGGAAGTTCATGGGATGTGAAAATCTGCTTCACTGGCACGAACTCATCGACAATGGTGACAATTTCTTTACTGTTCGCTACATCTTGCTTAACATTGGTGATGGTTTTCACCCGATTGATTTTGGTATTGGCCTGTCTGGGCTGGCTTCCAAGGTCCTTCTCGGACTCTGCAGTATGACTGATTAGGTCGGTGAGAATGTATCCGAACATGCCATGAAGTCCAGCAATGTATAATGGGATATTTAGGCTTCGGGTGATTTCATTGAGAGACAAGATATGGTTCTTGTTCAATTCGGTAGCGATGATTAGATCAAACTTTCCAAAGTACAGCGGGTCACTCAAGAGAGTTTCGAGCGGATTAGTATTTATCGATAAATGGACTCGGTTGTTTAAGTCTTTGATTTTGTCAATAACTAACGGGAGCTTCAACTGGCCAACAATGCTGTCGTCGTTGGGTAAGAAGAACTGGGCCGCGAAATCTTCTTCTTTCACGGTCGACCCGTCAAGGATCTCAATGGTGTTGACACCCCCGAGGACCAAATTCTTCACCACTTCGGTCCCCACAGCGCCCAAGCTGATCACAAGAGTCTTTGCTGACCGTAATCGTAATTGGGTAGCCATGCCCCATAGTCTGATTTGTCTGTCATACAAGGCGATTTCGTCTGAAAGTTAGTATACCGAGCGCATTGATAAGGCCATGAAGGCGAGAAACATACCGGCTGTGAGCTCTTCTTTGTCCATTTTAAAGGATGGTGGAGGTGAAAAGTTGGTGATGTTTTTTGACAGATTGTGCGAAATAAATACTCAAGTGCGAAAACGAAGTGCGCCAGAAATGCCCAAATGGCCAGAAGATCACTACAGAGGTTCTTTGTGCAAGTCATCTACGCTTATCGGTCGAAACTAATGTGAAACTATTTTGGAGAAGTAAAGGCTATATAAAAACATACTATGAGATGATCTCCTATTGAGAGCCCGAAACCACCAATTTTTGTAAATGAGACATGAAAACTTGCAATGAGACATCGTCAGTCAAGACCACGGCTCCATTAGCTCCCATGGATGAAGCGTTGTTGTAGCTGGTACTTGGATTCAACTTCGAGTACAAGAATCTAGCTTGAGATCCCCCTTCTTCGGTATCAATGAATCTAGGCAATGGATAACGGTCCACCAATAAATCAGCAGCTTCTTGTTTTGGCTCCTGCAATAATTGTTTAAGGTTTTCATATTCGGGTAAATCCTGGTAACCAGCTTTACGCCACTCGGCAATAGTTTTACCGTGATAGATCAAAATATGGAAGAAAGTATCAAGTAATAAGATACGATCATTCTTGATCGATACCGAATCCAACAATACTGCTTCTGGCTCTTTGTCCAATTCAAATGCCGTTAAGGTTGGTTGGATCATGATCAATGAGTTGTTGCAATCTTCAGTAAGTAAAACATGTCTGTAGAAAGCGGTTTCATCAGGGGAATTGTTGAACACCTGCAAGAATTGGGATCTTCTCAAGTAGTAGATAAATTGAGGGTACAATGAGAACTGTGGTCCCAATCTAAAGGTATCCTCCAAATCCTTTCTGTAATCAGCGAATTTCTGACACAACTTAATTAACATTCTGTCGATCCATCTTAATACGTCAGCTCCATCATCTTGTTCGGATTTGAATAAAGTGACTCTGGCCATTAACACAGCGGCAGCTTCTTGGTCGAATGATTGAGTCAAGACCTGCTCATCACTGGTGAGGATATTAGAGATAGTGGTGACTCTCAAACGATAGGTTCCAGAAGCGTGTTGATAGTGGGTCAAGAATTGAATATAACATTGAGAGTTTTGCGGTAATGGTTGAGTGTTTGCAACATCAAAGAAAACAGCATAAGTATGCTGTGGTGACATCCCACATAACCTATATTGACTGGTACCACCAATACCTACTTCATTTTCCGATACATTTGCTGACTTGACATTCATTGATGACGCATGACCGATTAAACCACTAACCTTCAATTCACGGGAGGTTTTGATATCGAAAGTACCATTGAAACCCATCAATAAGTAACCCTCACTATCTTTATTAAATAATCTGAGGAATGACTGCTTGAAGATCGCAGTGGTGAATGCATCGGATAACAATAAAGTACCACCAGTGAGATGGGTTAAGTTTTTCATTTCCAACATTCCAATTTGATCCAAACAACCACCAAAGACATCAATAACATGGGAGTTTTTGACTGCTTTGGCCGCTAAAGCGTCGTAGAATTTGCTAGCCTTTTTGAAATGCTTAGCATTATCCTTATCAATATCAGAATGGGATCTAATTGGTTCCTTTAACTTGTTTCCTACGATCAAACCTGGGTTCAAGGTACATAATCCACCAGAAAACAACATTAATCTGGCCCCCAATCCGGGGAAGGTTGATGCTAATAAGTTGATACCCACATTTAAAGCAGATCCGGTTGATCTTAACGGTCTATCACCATGGGCCACAGGCCATGGATCGTTGGTTAAATTCTCCAAGATCGAGGTTAATTGAAATTCAATTTCTTCAACTGGAAGGAAGAATCTAATCAAGCTGTTAGCTAACGATGGTCTTCCATCAAGTGAAGCTTTTGGTTGATTCAACATGGTACTAATTTGTTTATCAGTATACTCTTTATCACCTCTAAAAATGTATGAGCGTTTAATGGATTCTGAGCCTAAATCAAAAACTTGAACCATGGCCCCGAAAGTAATCAAACCCACCAAGGCATTGGGTGGTAGTAATGATAGTGAAACCACCAAAGTTTCCTTCAATGCCTTTAAATTATCGTCGTCTTGGCATAAATCAATGACAAATAAGAATATAGGAGGTTGAGGTACAGGTCTGGAGGTGATGTATTCAATTGTTGAAGACTCAGGTTGTAATTCCAAAGGCATATTCTCGGACGTGATACCTTGATAATGACTGGGCAATGGGTTTCTGTAACCACAGATAGGACAGAACCAGAAACCTGTCATATCAATACGGCAGTAGGGATTCAAGATCGCTTGACATGACGAATTGGAACACCAACATGGATCATAGGCAGCAAGAGATATATCAGCTCTGAACTTCAAAGGAGTATAAAGTGCACCAGTGGGCACCACAATTTTGTTTGCTTCCGCCTTAGTAGAGGGGAATGTGTTCCAAGAGAGACGAACTCCGTTGATGTCCTCAGCTTCTTCAAAGTCCATGATCTGTGCTATGCGTGGTGGTGGTAGAAGTGAATTGACGAGTTTGGAATTTTCACCGTTTGTTGATGTTGAGAAAGGACAACTCACTAGTGCACGGGTGTAATGACCAGGTGCACGGGTGTAATTACCAGATGCACGGGTCTCAATCAATTGGGTGCACGGATGTAATTTGGTCACGGGTCTGAAAGTGTTTGGTGTATGGGTCAAATTGGAGACAGTCAAACGAGACTTAGGCTGATACGAGGCGAGGTTTCGATATTAGCACTCGTGCTGGCAACAGTACACAATAATCAGTACTGCTTGTGCATAATGTATTTATTAAAATTATATTGTGTACGTCTACGTGGTCAAAAAATATATGAGAGACCCCCACCCGAAGAACAACCACACGATATGACAGCCTTTCTTCTTTAACATATGCCGATTCCTCCTCCACTGCAAGTTCTTCTGTAGTTGTATTTCACGTTTGTTCGTGGTCAATCCAAAGTCTTAGCAAGATTGTAGAGCCTCTACCGACTTCTATTCTGATCAGGAGATTGTGTTACCGTCCCCTGACTTAGGTAATGCCAGCGACAGTACGTACCTTCAAGTATTTTTCTAGTTTACATGCATTGCCATTTACGTGGGATACGTACTGCATGCACTGCATGGTTTGAAGCATGATCTTCTGTTTCTTATCTGTACATCAGTTAAATGTGCATCCGGTGCTTTGTGATATGACACCACGTTGGGCAGTTTAGGTACTATAAACAGAACTTCCGACTTATTGATTTGAGAATAATTTCTAAAGATGTTTGACACCTGTAGGACGGAGAAATAAGAGACAATAGTGGAGGCGCCAAAAGAACAGCCCTCTTTAACCTCAGGCATTTCTTCAGAACCAGACCAAAGCCAATGCTAGCTACTATATCTACTCTAACTCTCGCTGTCTATCTGTAGTGGCAGTCTTATATATTCTACAAGCATTTCCCGGATACAAACCCTTATAATCTGTGGGAAGGTGCCAAAGCATGCGAAGGTTCTTAATTGGCGTCTCACTGATAGCTGCATCATGTTCATGTATGAGATGCTTCGTCGCTCAAACTGTTGCTCTTTGGATGCAAGAAGGTTTGCACCTTTTGCCTTTTACATGACAATCAAACGCATCAACCCAACTCTAAGTACAAAAGTGGGGGATCCCCTGGTTGATGTGTGGAGGAGAAAAGTTCAGGATGTAGCTGAAGGCGTGTGATGTTCAAGAAGAAGTTGCAATTGTATCGAGCTGCGAAAGATGATGCGTTTAACGCCGAATCGTTCTAGTGCGCATTGTCGAATCACCGGGCAAGATGTCACTTTGCCGAATCGAAATAACTCCCTTATCTAACTTTTTTGACAGCCCTTCGGCTCCGGAATTGGCACAGGTTTGTGCTGAGGGGGTGCTCGTGTTTGGTTTTGAGTTGGAATAACGACTACAGGTTGGACATTCGTATGCGTGCAAATTGTAGTAGAAAAGGATGATTTTGCATTCAATTGTCCAATATTTGTAAAAGATAGCATTAAAACTAGATATAAATAGTGGAACTAACAGCTCCGAGAGGTTCAGAATTCTGACATTCCCGAAAAATACAGATTTCCGTTTCTCTGTCACTTACTAACAAAGCTCATTTACACGGCTTGCTCGTTTGTCAGCCTACACAAATATGAGCAATTCCAGATCATTCAGTGATCGCGGACAGCATCTTAGCGGAGTCATTTGCTATAGAAGAGAACGTTGACCTGGATAAGGACCGTTTACTATCACAATAAAGGATCTGTTGATTTCTTACTACAGACAAAATGACCATACCTGAGAAGAGATATATGATATGTAGTTTTTTTCGATTTTTTTCCACTATCACAGTAAACAGACTACTAAGATACAACAATCGCGAGACTCTGATTATATTTCACATCACAAATAGCCAATCTGAAGCACCGACAACTCTCCTACTCAATTAGGCATTTTCCCCACAGATCTCCTCGTTCTATCTATGTAATGATTGCTATTCTCTCACCTTGAGCTGCAGAGAAGTTCCATGAACCGTCCATAGACAATCATGTGTTTCATGGTGAGCCGGGGTTAAGTGCCTGGTGAAATTCACTCCGGTAGTCTGCGCCCTGCTAATTCCAACACCACCCACCATACACTTAATGAGCAAATCCCTCTGGCTCCTTCCTTTGCAGATCAGCCCTTTCTGGTGTACTTCCTTGTTTGGAAGTATCACCCCTATTCTGTGGGTTTTGGTCCCACTTCCTTTTCTCCTGGGAGTGGTTCGGGGTTAGGACGATATTTTCCTGTATGCAGCTCACCCCAGATATAATCGGTGCTAATCCCCGCGCCTAAGCCCAAAAAACGAATAAGAGCAAGGAAAAATAATCTTCGTGGACGAAAGACAAATGCCCCAGATTTTTATCCCGCAAGTCATAAAACTGAGATAGGTGTCAGTTTTCATTTTTGTTTTTTTTTTTTTTCCTTAGGGGATATCACTCGTTACCGGCTGTACTACATCATGATGGAGATCGAAACTCCTTTGTCTCCCATAGCTAGCCATGGGAACCCGTCATCTTCACCTAGTACTTCACCTCAGCCAAAGTCATCGAGGAAAGGTAGCGCTTCAGGCGATACCATGAAGGTGTTGGCTGATGGGAAAGTTATGAAGGTTCAAAAGACTAGGCAGCGAAAAATCTTGAGTTGTGTATATTGTCATTCCAAAAAAATCAAGTGTTCACGTCAACAGCCCATTTGTAATAACTGTGATAAACTAGGAATCGAGTGTAAGTACTTCATTAATGAACGGGTGAGTAGAGGGGGTAAGAAGTCCTCTCGGTTATCCCAGCCTTCAAGAACAGGCTCTGATTCTCCGTCACCTGAGATCGAAGACTCGAAGCTCAACCTGCCGAAAATTACCGAGTTAAGCCTTAAACTAAATGAAGAGTTAAAAGACGTGAATTCTCCTGTAAATTTCAACTCCAATAGTTTGCTCCAAACTCCTGTGCTTAATACCATGAGTAACAACATAACCAACAATTTTTTCAATACAAACTACTCCTCTGTGAAGGAAAATGGACAGCACCAGACCCAACTACAACAGCAACAGCAACAACAACAACAGCAACAACAACAGCAATTACCAGGGAACTCAGAAGAATATTCCTTCAACCTCAGCTCTTTCACCTTCAATAATGATAACATACTCAACATCGTATCCCCATTCCCTTCCACAAGTTTACCTAAAACCAACAGTTCCAATAACATAAACTCCTTCTTCACGAGGGTAAACTACCAGCAACCTCAAATCACCAACTTTGTAGACAACGTCAATAGCCAGCCACAGGCTCCACCACCACCTCCACAGCCACCAATAAACCAAACTTCCTCAAGTCAGTCTCCGTACCCTACCCATAACCAGCCAGTGAATCCAGGATTGAATAACTCTCTTAACGCTCTTTCTTCAAATCCAGCCACCACCATCAACTACCTTTATGGCACCAATACTTATTATGATAATGACAATTTACTTCAAGACTTGTTGAATCATGTCCCCACCTCGCGAGAAAGGTCGTATGAACTCCTTAATCGTTATATTAACTCCGTTCACATTTTACTTCCTATATTAGTGAATCTTCAAGAATTCGTAAAACAGCATGATAGATATTGGAACAATTTCGACCCCGCAAAACCCGATTTCAATTGTATGAATAACTTTAACTTTCTTCAGTTTTATACCCTTTACTTGCCAATCTTATACGCTTCAACAATTTCTGAATTTGAAGAATATGATAACTTATTGTTGAATCAAGACATCGACAAGTTTTTGAAGGGGTTTAACAAGATCTGTCAATATTATAACTACCCCCATGGATTGAAAACCATTCTGTTATTGCTCGGTAATGTTATAATTCAATCCACCAGTCCTAATCCTTCGACTATGGAAATGTCTCAAATTATCCGTTATGCTAAATTCTTACAATTGCATAAAGATCCTGTGCTTTCGTTAAGAATAACGGAGTGGGAAATCATTAAGTTCAGAAGGTTAATTTGGTGGGTAATTTTTGGTTTGGATGCATTAACCAGTCATAACTTTTGCTTGCCTCCGGTATGTAAATTTGAAGATTTTAATGTTTTAATGCCTGATGATGAAGACCCAGTTTATAATGAAAACGGAATCTGTGCCGAGAAAAAATTGAATGTCGGTATGTTATCCATGAATGTGAAGTTTAAATACGACAGAATTTTGTCGGAATTAGTGTATCACTTACACAACGGTTTATCCAATAATATAACCAGCGAAGAAATAGATGAGATTAAAGAAATGATTGTGGAATTATTTCACTTTATTCATGAAGCAATCAATAGAATGGTTAATTTTTATAAAGCTAATCCTCCAAATTCAGTTCAAGAAATGAATTTGATAAATTTCATTAAAAACCATTCTTGGAGTTTCGTTGATCGGGCTTTGATGTTACTTCATAAAAAGATCTTATTAAGAGATAGTCAAAAGGAGAAGACGCTTTTCTCCAATAAAAACGATTTACTTGGTGGCAATGGTGCTTCCAACAATACCTCCAAGAACTCAATTTCGAATCCGAGCTCCAGTAATTCAATTTCTAGTTCCAGTAATGACGTCAATTCTAATAATGGTGTGGCCGTGTTGAAGAATAGTAAGGATGAAGTATACAATAAGAGCAAACGGGATATTCTATCATTGAGTCAATTTGAGGATACTTTCGGCCAAATTCAAGAAGCAAACATCATTATCAACTTTGATAATTCGTCTATTTCCCAATTAAGATTCAATCAGTATGAAAATTTCACCTACGAAAATTTACACACCAATTTGATTCCTTCGATCCTACACAACTTGAATGATTTCTTGAAGTATAATGACTTCATTAAATTCGGGAAGTATAATTGGTATGTGAAAAGAACAATTCCTTTAGATTCCATAATCTTATTGTTTATCATTATATGTGTGAAGTTCAAATACGAATTCATGACCATCAATGAATTAATAATTTATGTCAAATTAATCAACAAGGCATTATTCATCTTGAACAGAAAATGGTTCAAAAATGAAAAGTATAAGAGAATGTTGTCATTAACTAATTTAACTTGGGAGTATATCTTGAAAAAATACAATATCATCAAGTTAGTGAATCAATATAATGCTATGAACAATAAAAAGAATATTAGTTCTTCTGCCGGCCCGCCAACTTCAAACGGAAAACTAGAGTTTTTAGACTATCAAGTATCAAGTTATATGAATATGAGTGAATTGTTTAATGTGATGGATGTCCCTCAACCTATTTTGATAAGCAATGGAATTAGTTTAGGTACAATTAAAGAACAAATGTCTCCGTTCAATGGTTCCCTAGGCATGGATCAAAGTAATAGTGGCCAATTATTATTGGAGGGGGACGGATTTAATCCATTGGAGTTGGCATCATTAAACCAGTCGATTTTCTCCAATCAACTTGATGATCGTAAGTCGGAAGGACCTAATAACGAAGATAAGAAAGTCGATGGTGAATCAACATCGTTATCCACTACCAATAATGATTTATATTTGTCAGAGATAAAATCAGAATTATCGCAATTGAATGAGAAAATTTACTATGACCTTCGCAACAATTTTGTTGATGTTAACGATTATTGTGCATTCTATACGTCATTGGAGAACATTTTGCATGAACTTATGGAGTATATCCATAATCCATAATCAACTACGATGTACATTTATATCTTGTCATGTACTGTAAAATATGATTTACAGTCAAGTTTTTTTAAAAGAGCATTCATGTAGACTCAATACTGATACTAAATTATTGGGAAACCACTCTCTCGAAGTAGATAAAACTTATCACTAGCTAATACAGAGCATCAACCGAAGAACTAATAGTTCCACGATACTTAAAACAGTCGGCCATTTACTGATAATGGCACAACGTAGGATAGAGGAAATAAGCCTATCTAGTTAGTATATAGACCTCGCGTTCTAATGGTATTTTAACTAACTCAGCTCAGGATCAAACCTCCTATCGAAACTTGTACTTCATTATTTGATAATGCGCTTACCCAATCGCATATACCCAATAGACAGTATCCTCTCCATCAGAAAACGGCCTGGCTAGCTCAATGGCTAGAGCGTTTGACTTTTAAATCTAATTTAAAAGGCTATCAAAAGGCTGCGGGTTCGACCCCCGCGTCGGGCTTTTCTTTTTCATCTCTCAATACCAATCATTTATTTTTACTTTTCCTCAACTTGATTCCCGGTATTAACTTGAAAAATCTCGCACCTCACAAGTACATAACCTCAAGCTGAGGAGACCTTACATTGTTATTTTACACACACAAGGGGTATCAGATGATTTGATCTGAAGGTTTTTGTTCGTAGACACTACTCTGAGAAAATGTGGGGTGAAAAATTGAGGCCGATGCCAGAAATCATCTTATCTCTAATTGGCCATAATATGTACAAATGGAAGTAAAATTTCAATAAATGTTGATTAACAAAACATGATTAATAAATAAATAAATATGATATGAATATATTACCAAGACATAAATGTCTCATTTCTCAGTACAACAATAACAAAGCAATGTTTATAGTTGTAAATGGGAAAGGCAAAAAGGGATTTGATAATTTACATGGAAAATCCGTGTCGCTACTCCCCATTATTCTCTCGTCACATTTAAGCGTTCTTCTTCTTTTCAGCAGCTACGGCAGCCATCTTATTCAAAGCAGAACCATATTTGAACCATTCAATTTGTTCACTGTTGTAAGTATGAGATAATTCGGTTTCCCATGCTTCACCGTTCTTTGGATGAACTCTGATGGTGACGTTCTTACCTGGAGCCAATTCAGTCAAACCGAGGATATCAATTTCATCGTCATAGTTAATTTTATCGTAATCAGCAACGTTAACGAAGTTTAATGGTAATAAACCTTGTTTCTTCAAGTTAGTTTCATGGATACGAGCGAAAGATTTGGTAATGATGGCGAAACCACCCAAGAATCTTGGTTCCAAAGCAGCATGTTCTCTGGAAGAACCTTCACCGAAATTTTCATCACCAATAACAACCCATTTCTTACCAGCATCTCTGTAATCAGCAGCAGTGTCTGGAACACCCTTGTATTCACCAGTGTAGTGATTCTTAACGTTGTTAGCTTCACCGTTTTCGGCGTTGATAGCACCAATCATATAGTTATTAGAAATGTTTTCTAAATGACCACGGTATTTCAACCAAGGACCAGCCATAGAAATATGATCAGTGGTGGTTTTACCAACAGCTTTGATTAAAATTGGTAAGTTGAAAGCATCTTTACCATCCCATGGTTTGAAAGGAGTCAATTTTTGCAATCTGTCGGAAGTTGGGGCAATAACAACTTCAACAGAAGCTCTGTCAGCTGGAGGAGCTTGGTAGGTGTTGACACCTGGGTCGTAACCGTTAACTGGTAAACCAATTCCAACTGGTTCCTTTAATTTGAATTCGTTACCTTGAGGATCTTTCAAAGTATCGGTGATTGGGTTGAAACCTAAGTCACCAGAAATAGCGTAAGCAGTGGTCATTTCTGGAGAAGCAACGAAAGCGTGGGTAGCTGGGTTACCATCATTTCTGGCAGTGAAATTTCTGTTGAAAGAGGAAACAATAGTGTTCTTGTCACCCTTTTTGATGTCTTGTCTATCCCATTGACCGATACATGGACCACAGGCGTTAGCCATGACAACACCACCAAAGTCTTCGAAGGTCTTCAATTGACCATCTCTTTCAATGGTAGCTCTAACTTGTTCAGAACCTGGAGAAACAGTGTAGATGGCTTTAGCCTTTAAACCGTGAGAACCGGCATCTTTGATGATAGAAGCAGCTCTGGTCATATCTTCGTAAGAAGAGTTGGTACAAGAACCAATTAAACCAACCTTGACTTCTAATGGCCATCCGTTAGCAATAGCGGTTTCCTTCATTTTGGAAACTGGGGTAGCTAAATCTGGGGTGAATGGACCGTTAATATGAGGTTCTAAGGTGTTCAAGTCGATTTCAATAACTTGATCATATTCACAACCTTCATCAGCAGACAAGAAGTCTTTCTTGTACAAGCTAGCGAATTCAGCAATTTGAGATCTCTTGGTAGCATTCAAGTAATCAACCATAGATTTGTTGAATGGGAAAACCGAGGTGGTAGCACCGATTTCGGCACCCATATTACAGATGGTACCCATACCAGTACAGGAGAAGGTTTCGACACCGGAACCGTAGTATTCGACGATAGAACCGGTACCACCTTTGACGGTAGTGATACCAGCTAATTTCAAAATAATATCTTTTGGAGAAGTCCATCCAGACATTTTACCGGTTAATTTAACCCCAATGATTTTTGGAGCTTTCAATTCCCAAGCTAAGTTGGCCATAACATCGACGGCATCAGCACCACCAACACCAATAGCTAATTGACCCAAACCACCGGCATTTGGAGTATGGGAATCGGTACCAATCAATAAAGCACCTGGGAAAGCGTAGTTTTCCAAGACAATTTGATGGATAATACCGGAACCTGGTTTCCAGAAACCCAAGTTATATTTAGCACAAGCAGAAGCTAAGAAATCAAACACTTCTTTATTCAAATCAATGGCTCTAGCCAAATCCTTGACCCCACCAATTTGAGCTTGAATTAAATGATCACAATGAACGGTGGATGGAGTAGCGACTTGAGGTAAACCAGCAGACATGAATTGTAAGATAGCCATTTGAGCGGTAGCATCTTGACAAGCAACACGATCAGGTCTTAATTTCAAGTAAGAAACCCCTCTTTCGATATCTTGACCGTGAGGATCATCCAAATGACCGTATAACAATTTTTCAGCATAAGTCAAAGGACGATTTAATCTTGATTTGACAATTTCAACATTTTCCAAGTTTTTCTTATAGTTAATGAAGGAAAAGTCTTCTAATAAGTTTTGATTGACTTTAGAATCCCTAGTAAGTGCAGCAGTAGCTAATCCACGAATAGAACTGTGAGTTCTAATGGATCTAGAAGCAGACAACATTGTTGATTGGAAAAAAAAACCAAAAAGAAAAGAACAAAAGACGAGCGGGAAAAAAAATTCAAGTGGAATCGTTGAGTTTATATTTGATCAGGGAACTTTTTCCTCTCTGTATTGGTTCCCCTACAGAAATATTTTTTAATTTTTTTTCCTCACCGGTGGGAGTGCACACAGACAATTAACTAGCCAATTACAGTTGATGTAATGTTAATGACAGGACACCAGGGGATGTATATGGGGAAGAAACCCGGAGAATTGATGATTTAAAGGCGTCAATCGATAGCTGGAGGTCAATACAGTGGATTGGGCCCTTTTTTTTTGGAAGAAAATCAGGCCAAAATTGAATAATAGATGGCTTGGTTTCAAGCTGTTGACGTCGCTTCTCCAGGTTTTCGACACACATACATCGAGAACTCCGAAGTGATTTCCGCGTTTCATTACTTGCGCGCAACGTGATTGGGGGAGAATCAAAAGCACCCGGAGCCGACCACCGCACTTGGCTCGGGTCGTGCGCACGCCGTAAAACACGATGCGACGTCCGCACATCCGGGGCCGTGGTTAGGTGTTGGGGTACGGGTCTTTCGGGTAAAGCTTGCAAAAGCACTTGGCTCAGGCGAGAGACTGGTAGTGTTATGGTGATGGGCCAAAACCGTCGTTAATGCAGGCGATTCCTGCAGAAGGTGCTGCCACCATTGTATAGTTGTCCTTCCCGTGCAACTATTGTAGATCTGTGAATTATGATCTTTAACGGGTGCTATTAATAGAGCATCTCGGCACTTCCTCCATTGAGCTTTGAAAGTCTGTTTCTTTTTGTCGTATATTGAATGTGTATATATGCCAATGGAACTGGACTATTTACGTAGCCGCATGTGCTGATGTTAGAGTCAATGGCTCAGCCGTGGAGTGTTTTAGCAGCCAATGAGTTTAATGTCCTGCATGTAACTGAGACAACCCAGCACCAGGGTTGATTACAAGAACTTCGGAATAAACGCAGTTGACATACTATAAATGATTCTTTTGCTATACTTAAGCTGTTTACTAGTACATGATAGACATCTCTAACTCAAAGTCCAAGGTGCACTTTCCTCCAGCCGATCATGAAATAGTCACCAATTATAAGCAAAGAACGAGAAAAGGGTCAATGTGAAACCCTTGACCGATCAAATTTATAGATCTGGAAGGGGAAACATCTCACATTACAGTCCATCCAAGTGGGGTGCATTCTGGAGTCTTCGTGGCCTTCAGATAAAAATGCTACCAAAAGGTGAAACCCGTACACCATGGAATTATTGCAGCCATTTTTTCGGAACCTTTGCACTTGGAAGAGAGCCTCGGCTATGGATGGGCGATGCTGTTTGCCAGCTGCAAGTAGACTTTGGTCACGTTGTAATGATGTGTGATTGCTCTTTAGTGATATTACGGGGCCACTTCTAAACATTTAGGGCTAGTTTCATACAAAGAGCCCTTATCTAGAAGATCTGGAGACAAATTCGCAGCAAACGTAGCATGGAGAGAATCAATGTACGAAACTGAAAGTTGTATTGCGCCAACAGATCATCAGAAATGAATCAACCCCAGCCATTACCTCTGCTCCATCAGCCTTCCCGAATCGTCAGCCTGTCGTCTTGTTGGCTAATATCATCCCTTATACACCCGTGCACCACATTAGACGAAGCCTGTGCGCACACGGCTCCATGCCTATTTGGTTGATGGCTCTTACTTGCTATACTCACGTTCTTCTTGCTATACTCACGTTCTTCTTCCTACAATACCCACAAGATGAGTTTAAGGTGCGAGATAACGTCCTTCGCGTCGCCTTTGGTGCCCACCAAGGAGAATGCGTTCAATCCCTGCTTCGTTTCCGCCCTTTTTCTTGTTGTGGCAGCCATCTTCATTCCACTGGGGTTGCTTCACATGAAAACCTTTTGGCAACGAAGATATGGGCTGCTATCGTTGAAGAACACTGGCTTCAGGCACTATTTCAGGGTACTACTAGTCATTACTCACACTGCCATCTACTATGACGTGGTTCGCACAAGCTCGACGCCGGTAACATTCAGCATAGTCCTAGCATTGTTGCTTCTCATAGTACTCCCGCTTCACGCGTGTGAGGTCATCTACAACCCCCAACCAATGAGTTATTTGCTATTATTTTGGCCAATTCTCCAGGTTGCACAAATCATCCTTGTATTCCAAAACGCCAAAACCAATTATCCGATCGCCCAAAGCAATATCAACTATCAGTACTTTCTCATCATCAACACCTTCGCGATAATGATCTTGCAGTCTAGCAAACGCTTCTGGCGTCCTAGCTTTCAACTTCAACTTGCATATGCCAAAGACCCGATCTTGGCGCTTAAACTCAACGCCCCCAACCTCTACGAAGACATTACCTACAGTTGGCTTACCAGCCTAATCATCGAGTCGTACAACAAACAAGGTATCACCGAAGCAGACCTCCCACCCAACTTGTTTCAAATTTCGTCGGCAAAGATCTATTCCCAGCTCAAGACAGTCTGGAACCGCAACTTGCCGCTCCTAGCTACTAGATCCACAAAGTACATTTTGATTAAGTCTCTCTCCCAGGCATTTGGCAGGTTGGTGGTCCTGTCCATAGTTGTAAACTTGCTTTCCATTGTGAACTCCTTCCTAGGCCCACAATTGTTACGGTTGCTCATCCATTACTTCACCACAACCATGGCCAATGATGAACCGCTATTGAAGGGTGTGTTGATTGTCTGCTCCATCTTTTTCAACTCATGTGTTTCCATCTACTTAAATAACTTGTCAGCTACGTTGTTCTTTGACATTAACCTTGCTTTTAAGGCATCCTTAAACAATCTTCTCTTCGATAAGTCTCTCAGGATCTCCCACGACGGTAAAGCCAAGTTTTCCTCCGGAGAAATCCTCAATCTTATCTCAGTGGACGTTGGGACACTTCAGAGTTTTGCGTTGGAGTTCTCCACCAGTGTGCTTGCACCCATCAAATTGGTACTTTGTATTATTTCGTTGTGGTCAATTCTCGGAAAGTCTTCGCTTGTGGGTTTGTTAACCGTGATTTTAGCCATCCCCTTCAATGCTCGAATTGTGAGGTTCTTGACAACCTTGAATCGTACGCAGATGAAATTTAAAGATAAAAGAACGAAGATGACCACAGAAATCTTAACTGCAATCAATTCCATCAAATTGTATGCATGGGAAAAACCCATGTACCAGAGACTACGTGATTTAAGAAATGACGAAATTAACAACTTGAAGAAAATTCAGTCGGCATATCGAGTCGGAAACTTCTTCTGGGGCTCTTCAAGTCTTTTGGTTTCATTTTCCTCTTTGGCAGCATTTTCGATACTTGAAAAAGACCCATTAACCCCAGAGCTTGTGTTTCCTGCAATCACCTTGCTCAACATGTTGGCAGGACCGTTAAGTGCGATTCCCATGTTCTTCAACATCTACGCCGAAGCCAAGACTTCGGTTGAGCGTATCAGTAATTTCTTAAATGCTCCTGAGATTGAAACAAGCTATATTACCCGTTTACCAGCAAAGACAAATAAGGACGAAGAAACAATTTGTATAAAAGACACTTCCTTTCTCTGGTCAAAGCCTACTGACAATCTGCAGTATGCTTTGCAGGACATCAACTTTTCTGCTCGTAAAGGCCAGCTTATTTGCATCGTTGGAAGAGTGGGTTCCGGGAAATCTTCATTACTTTCTGCATTGATCGGGGGCCTAGAAGCAACAAACTCCACAAATACCCCAAGTTTGACTATATCTGGCACCATTGCTTATGCTTCGCAAACTCCATGGATCACCAATGACACTGTGAAGAACAATATCCTATTTGGTCATAGATATGACCAAGCATTCTACGAGAGCACCATTGAAGCTTGCCAGTTACTTCCAGATCTAAAAATCTTACCAGATGGTGACGAAACCCAGGTTGGTGAAAAGGGAGTTTCGTTGTCCGGAGGTCAAAAAGCGAGATTGGCTTTGGCCCGAGCAGTTTACACCAGATCAGATATTTTCTTGCTAGATGATGTCTTGAGTGCTGTAGACAGTCATGTAGGTAAGAGAATCATCGAGAGTTTATTGAGTGACCAAGGATTATTGAAAGATAAAACGATCGTCTTGTCAACCAACTCTCTTCTGGTTTTGGGATACTCCAATTACATCTATTTCCTCGAGAAGGGGAAGATTGTGGAAACTTCTACCTTTGAAGATGCTCGAGACCAGGAAAAGAATCCAAAGCTTTCAGAATTGTTGAACGAATTCGGAAAGTACAACAACGAAGCAGAGATAACCGCCGATTCATCGAAAGTAGAAGATACCGACATCGAAACAGACAACGAAGTAATTGAACTTAGCCCAGATGACTTCTTGGAGCACCCTGCTAACGGGCTCAGACCCGCTGATGACATTTCTACTCCACCCATTGAGTTAAGAAGGGCTAGTGTAGCTACATTCACAAACAACCCTTTCAAAGAAGCGCTTCCTAACCTAAAAACTGGTCCTTTGAAGGAAGTCTCTGCCAAAGGGTCAATTAAATGGACTGTCTACTGGAGATATATCAAAGCTTGTTCTGTTTGGGGATGGGTTGGCTACGTTGTTTTTGGTGTAGCCATCTCGCTCATTGGTATTGGAAGAAGATTCTTCTTGAAGACATGGGCCGAAAAGAATCTCGATGCTGGTACCAACAACCATGCTTTGCGATTCAGTTCTATTTACTTGGCGTTTGGATTAGTGTCTTCAGCATTGAACTGTCTTAATCTTATCTTGCTATACGCAGTTCTCGGAATCAATGGGTCCAGGGTCATTCACGAAAAAATGATGCAACGAGTTTTGCGTTCACCTATGCGTTTCTTTGATAGAACTCCTACGGGAAGAATAATGAACCGATTCACCAACGATATGGCGAAGATTGATAGGGCTGTCCCTCGAGTCTTCCGATCATTTTTTGAAGGAATACTTGATGCTGTAATCAACTTAATGGTAATTGGAATTGGTCTCCCCCCGTTTTTGACTGTCATCGTCTTCATGTCGATAGTGTACATGTACTACCAGAAATACTATGTTTCGATTTCCCGGGAACTTAAGAGAATGGTATCGATTTCAAGTTCACCAATCCTTGCTCATCTACAAGAAAGTTTGGCGGGAGTAGAAAGCATCAGAGCATTTGACCAGTTTGACAGATTTGAGTTCATTAACAACTCAAACTTGGACTTCAACTTAAAGAGTCAGTATATGATTAGAGTCGTGAATCGTTGGCTCTCGATTCGATTAGGGTTTATTGGTGCGTTGATTGTGTTAAGTACTGCTTCGTTAGCTATATATTCGCTTACTACTTCTAAACCCATCAGTCCTGGTACCGCGGGTTTTTTGATGAGTTACGCTTTACAGGTGACGTCTTCATTAAGCTCTTTAGTTCGAAATTCGGCAGACGTTGAAGCCAATGTCGTGGCAGTGGAAAGATGTATCGAATACTGGGATTTGCCAGTCGAAGAAGAAGAATCAGCTAAGCTATTAAAGCCACCTGTATCTTGGCCTCAGTCAGGATCGGTCAAATTCGACAATTATTCCACTCGCTACGCCAAGAACTTCGATTTAGTGTTGAAGAATATCTCCCTAGATATCAAATCAGGTGAGAAAATTGGGGTGGTGGGTAGAACTGGTGCTGGTAAGAGTTCATTGACCCTAGCATTGTTCCGGCTTATTGAACCAGTGGAGGGCCAGATTGTCGTCGATAATCTTTCCACTTCCAATATGTACTTGTACGACTTAAGGCACCATCTCGGGATTATTCCTCAGGATGCACAGCTATTCGATGGGTCTATCAGACAAAATTTGGATCCGATTGGCTACCATACTGACGCGGAGTTGTGGAAAGCATTAGAACTAGCCCATCTTAAGGATTTTGTGCTAGAATTGGACCGAGGAGACTCAGATACTCCCAAGGAAACAGAGATCGACCAGCTTGAGTGTCGTGTTGCTGAAGGAGGGTCCAATTTCTCAGCTGGTCAGCGACAGCTCATTTGTCTTGCGCGGGCGCTATTGAGCTCGTCGAGGATTCTAGTTTTAGATGAAGCCACTGCAGCAGTAGATGTTCAAACAGACAAGGTTATTCAGGAAACTATTCGAAGCGAGTTCAAGGATAGAACCATCATTGCTATTGCCCATAGACTTGATACCGTAATGGACAGTGACCGGATTGTGTCGTTAGACCATGGGGAAGTTAAGGAATTTGATACCCCGGAGAATCTCTTGAAGAACAAAGCAGGGATCTTCTACTCTCTCTGCAAAGAAGGGAAGTTTATTTAGCATACGGGCCAGTTTTATAGAATTATAGATTTTTGCATCCATAATAAATGCGACCCGTACCTCCATTCCCCAAACCCGTGCACCTTTTGTATTTTACATCCGTGCATCGGTTGCAAATATGGGAGCGAACCATCCGAAGTAAAAAAAAATGGGGTTTAGTTCGGGAAAAAAACGTACCGAGAACTACAAAGCACTCTTCTTCATCATATACACCATGGCTGCTGCTGCTCAACATACATCCAAGTTCACCAAGTTCTTGAACTCCGAGACCGGTCCTAAGACAGTTCACTTTTGGGCTCCTTTCTTCAAATGGTCGCTTGTTATTGCTGGGCTCAATGACATTCAAAGACCAGTTGAAAAGATTTCCGGAACACAACAGATTGCTTTATTCTGTACTGGAGCTATCTGGACCAGATGGGCCGGATTCGTGATTAAACCCAGAAACGCTTTATTGGCAAGTGTGAACTTTTTCCTTGGAGGAGTTGCCGGTTATCAACTTTATAGAATCATCGATTACAGAATAGCTGCTGGTGATAATACATCTCAAGTGTTCAGTTATATCTTCAATGGTAGCCAAGATAAGGTGGAAGCTAAATAGATATTTATTAGGTATGAATACAATAATTGAAGAGAATTTTGTAGCCTGAGCCAGGCCGGTGAGGAGTAACAGCCGAGCGACTGAGAGATATGCCATAATTTTGGCAAACAGGTTGGATGTGGATTGAGCACCAGATGAACGTTAGTCGTTTGCATCTGTTGAGCGTTTGGAGCATCTGTTGAGCGATTAGAGCGCCAACTAAGTGTATCTTGAAGTCCAGTGGTCTATGGTTTTGAACGTAGTTACATGAAGTAAAAGGCCCGAGAAACAGAGCTTATAACGAGTGAGCCTTTCCATTCTCAGTGATGCTAATTCAGACCGTTTGCTTCCTAAGAATCAATATACCCTTGTCATTAAGTATCAATCTTCATTACATCGTCATCTTCCTCTTCCTCGACATTTTCTGCACTGTTCACAACTTCAACTTCTTCTGATTCCATTTCAGGCACTGGAGGTGCCTCATCGTCTGATTCCTCTACATTTTCCTCCAATTCTTCCACCACATCCTCTTCAGGTTCAATTTCCTGCTCGGGTTGGCTCTCATTCTCAGATTCCAGAATCTCGTAGTCACGGAGATCGTCCTGTTCATTTTCTCTGATCTTACTCACCTCATCGAACATATGCTGTAAGTCTTTGGTGATAAACTGGTTTAATGCCGAGTCACGAGTGGCCCACTTCTGGTTCTTGGCCGTGAGTTGCTGTTTGGCCACCACCAACACCTCATACTTGATTTGTCGTTGCATTCGTAAGCGATATTCGATATTCAAAAGTTTATTGAAGGTCCCGAAATCCAAAGGGAGTAAATTACTGCCACTACCAAGACTGAATATGGAAGTAGAGTCCACCGTAGAAGGATACTTGTTTTCGTCATTTTTATCTACAAATCGGAGCAATTCACCTCCGTTGTACGCCTGGATCGTTTGAATGGAAAATTTGAACGAGGGAATCTTAATTTGTCGTCTAACTTTATCATACTCTGTCTCCAATAATTCAATTTCTTCATTAATACGGGCCATTTTACCCAACTGCTTGTTGAACAGCAGCACCTCTTCATCAACAAAACTATCGATTTCTTTCCCTTCCCACGATTTGTAGTCTTTATGGAACTTATTCACGCGAAATGAATCTAACAAGAACTGGGTTCGTGCCGCGTCAATGCCATCAACCGGCTGTTGGTGAACAATGCCTTCACTTATCTCCAATAACCGATCCACGGACTGGAGGGAAGCCCGCGGCCTTTCCAAGTCTCTCTGCAACCGCACCAATCGCGAATCAACCTCCTTCATCTTGTAAAAAGGAAAAGAAGAAGTGTAATGAAGTAAGCCTGGAAAATGATTCAAGCCAAAAAAAAAAAAAAAAAAAAAAAAAAAAGTTTAGAAGCGAGAAAGTGTTGATGTTTTTTTTTTTTGATGTATTTGCATTCAATCACTGTAACAATCT